>CBVK0100413238.1:0-19937 GCA_900067695.1 Picea abies | reverse complement strand
CTTTGACCTTTTGGAGCTTCTAGATGACATATGAGGGTCCTCCAACTTCGTAAGGCCATAACTCTCAAACCGTGAGGATTTATGTGACTTTCCACATACCGCCAAAAATGGCATGTCATGTACTACCCATATAGAATAGTATTATCTAAAAATATATCATAACTCATACTGTTACCCATCAAACAAACTTGGGTCCATTACCTAAACCTGGGGTCTCCAACTTCTCATGGCCATAAATCTCTAACCATGAGGAGTTATGTGGTGTTCCACATACCACCAGAAATGGAATGACAAGCAATATCCATCTAGGATATTTTCCATGACAAATCCACTATCCTTCATCTTATTATTCCACAATTAAGTATGATTTCTCTTACTCCTCAAAGCATCTTCCCGTGAGGGCTTTCACCATAAGGGGACCACTTTGGAGTTCATCTATATTTACTTTTTATCAACCATGAAAAAAAAATAATGAGTCATATTTACATCAAACAATATTGGGTCCACTACCCAAACCTTTGTGCTACGGGGCTTTCTTCAAGGTTTGACATCAATGACAACCAACCTCAATCAACAGATCGTTGATTCAAGGAGAGATGATCCGGTCCGTAGATAAGAAGGACGCAGATATGAACGTTGACTTGGACGTTATATTCAATATCGTTAGATCGAAAATCCCATGTCATTGTGGGGATAGAAGTTGCGAGGAGGTTAAGGTATCGAAGTCAAGCCACAATTTGAACTGTGGTTTCGCCAAGGGGACGCGTGGAGGTTGTAGGAGAATTGTGGGCCCAAAAGTGGTTTAACTCCAAACCACTTATGACCACACCTGTAATCATGTGGTCATAGCCCTAGGTCATATCAAGTGAGGGATTATTTGAAAGGGAGCAAACACTGGCACTCTGATTTTTAGCACAAAGAGAAGGGGGAAGGTCGCGGGTTGTTTTCAGACCTGCACCAAGAAGCTGAGGTGGCTTGTGTGTAGATACAGAGGGGGACCTTTAAGGTTCCAGAGAGTCTTTCGACTCGATAATTGGAGGATACAATACCGGGAGGTCGTGCAGCCCTGCGGGGGAGTAAGGGGGCTGCATCATCAAGTATACCAACAAACAAAGACTCTATAGGATTCTTATCCTCAAGCACATGCCTATTAAAAAACGAACAAAGGACATAAATCTAAATAAAAAAATATGGAAAGAATGTGAGCAATTGTATCTAAAGCATGATGATGTACAGACTAATACAAATCAACAAAACATTAATTTAGAGAAGAACAACATTGTTTGTCCAGAAGTGATGAATGAGGAACCATGTCCTCCCTCAAGGGATAAAGAAGAATACAGAAATATCATGCTTTCATCCTTGAGGGTGGTAGTACTACATGTTGTCCCTCTGGGGAGAATGAAGAGACTTCACTAAATTGGCTCATATGATTCTTATAAAGTATTGGTTCCCTCTATGACTCTTTATCTCCCACATTTTAAATTCCCATTAGTCATTGTGGGCCCTTCTTAAAGACAATGGCATAAGGTTAAAAAGAAGAAATGGAAAACGGAAAACATTGAGGATTATTTTTAAAGGGACATAAATGAAATGTACATTCTTCTGTCATTTTTCTCTAGTTAGTATGGTGTGTACCTGAGAAGTCTAATTTCCATTCAATTTTTTAATAGAGATGAATGATTTTTTATTTCAAAAAACCTAGATATATCTTAACTTCAAATATTTTAATTAATAAAAAATAGTGTTTGATTTACAAGTGAACACATATACAAAGATAGGTAATTTAAACACACACACACACACACACACAAAGAGAGAGAGAGAGAGAGAGATCCTCGATGATCTCCCCCCACCAAAGATCCTATGCAAACACACACATGGAGACATAGATCCAATGGTCCACCATGTTTATAAGATGTGAGGACATTGTAGTGGGTAAACACATCCAGGGGACATGTGGAAGAACCACCCAAATTTTAGGGGACATTGATGTCTCTTACACAAAGGACCTTGCCCAAAATACTAATAAATCTTAGAATCTTACTCCTTTATGAGTTTCAAGGATATGGTCCAAGAGGGTATCTTTCTCTTGACCAAACCTTTTATTTTCATTTATTCATTTTCAATCATCATTACAAGCAATAGGTCACCCATGGTAAGATAAGTTTTCCACAATAGGACAATAACAACAATATTTCATTACATCGCTTTACATGCATTCTAAGATGTAACTAAAATTTCTTAATAAAATGATTGAAGTAATCCATTGTTCATAAGCATTACAATATTTAGGTTTCCATTAAGTTATTTACATGAGAATTATTGACAAGGTTTAGGAAACAAGAATCTTTCGCATTGTTACTTTTCTTCTTCACATCATGCATAGAATTTGTTTTGCAACAATATAACAAGAATGCAATCATAGTGTAACATCCCCACTATAATCTCCATTTTATTTAATGAATAATGCATATATATGAATGTGTCTATGGCCAAGCGATGTAATATGCCAATTGCATATCTGAATTTAATAAATAAAATGTGATACCATCTACTGGGGGACATGGATAGAGATGGGGGTTAAGTTTTCCACAAGAGAAAGGAGTGTCTAAGATGGGTCCAAGGGGGAAATTATTTATGGGTATTAATTCAAACCCACTTTCTTGAATTTTAGGATCATTGGGGACAACCTTCTATTTTCTAGTTGAGTGTATGAGAACCCAATCATTAAACTCATGTAAGAGGGTGGGTCTAAATAGATTAACATCCCATAGTTATTTGGAGCATGGATCTGAAGTACAATCAACATTGGGTAGAGTGAGAAATCAATTTACTTGGGGAAAAGAGAAGAAATTTGTAAGGGGAGAACAGACAGTTTTCACATGCATGTTTTTGCATGAACAATAACCATAGAGTGGGAAATAAGAGTATTGGAGCTAGAACAAGAAGTTTGGGTGAATTATGGAGAATATTGGAGAATTTTTGGAGCTAAAGGCCTTCGAACCAGGTTGTCAGGCCTGAAGAGTGAATTCCTATGTGATTTTCACTATAACAACAAGTGATTGTTATTTTTCTTGGTAGTTTTCCTAGCAGTGACTTCCCTTGAGTACCCAATAGTGAGATTCTCAGTTTTATGTGCTAGAGAGACCCCGATAAATGAATGGGACACTTGATGGATTGAGAGAGATGAAGCAGTACATTCTTTGGGTTGGGAAGGTCAAGAAGAAAAGAGATGGTGGAAATCGAGATAGTTGTAGGAGAATACCAATGGGTTGTGTAATATATGAGTTGTGAGGGGACAATGATAGAAACCCTTTTATTATAGATTCCTAGACCCATGTCAGGGGTGACCTACTGTTGAAATTCAGAATAGAAAGTCTATGGTTGGGTGGCACATTTGTCCCAAGTATCTTGTTGCACAAGTGTTTTAAAAGATAAGTGTTTATATGTTTTCCGATTTAATTTATGAGTTTATTTTCTATGCATTTTACTCTGTCTTTGTGAATGATTTATATGTTGTTTTAAGTGAGTTTATTAGTTGCATTCATGTTTAACTCAACATGTTGTAGAATCATATAGTTATGGGTATCTAAAAATGGTTAAATCTGTGTATAATTCGTCGCTGGTAAGCTACAAGAATTTAATTAGTAGAAAATTCTAGAATTTATGTGTATTTATGCGTGTATTGTTCCTTGGTTAAGTTGGGGAAAATTACAAATTGGTAATAGAGCAACAGATTCAACATTGAGCCTAGTGGGCCAACAACACATGGAAGTTGGAATTGCAAATTAAAAGTGCAGAGAATGTATGCACTATATTTGTTAAAAGTTTCCAATGGGAAGTTTGGAAATTTGCTCAAATTTTGGTGAAAATTGAGTTCAGGGACTAAAAAAAAGCAATTTTAACCTATGAATGAGTGTTTTTGGGCCTGTAATTGGTCGAATTTTGAAATTGTTGAGCAGCCATGGTGAGACTGGGTGAAATTGGGAAAAAAACTCAATTTCTACAATGAAATTCATTGACAATTTGACACAGAAGTGTCATATTTCAAATTCATAGGTCAAATTGACATTCACAAGGATGAAATTACCCATAGGAAGTGAATTACATAACTTCTTTGGTGGTCGGGGAAGAAATTTTGAATTTAGGCATTTTTGAAAAATTTTGAAATTTTGGAAAATTTGGGGATTTTCTATACAGGACGTAAATGGTGACGTTGAGGCCACATGTCAAGTGATGTGGAAGTGGTGATGTGGACTACCATGGTGGTGGGTCGGTGGCACAGTGGCAGGCCATGGTGGAAAATTTGAGGGTCTTCACTGTCTGGTGGTGGGCCTGATAGATGATGTAGGCACAATGTGGATGAGGCAGTATAAATTGATACCATAAGTGGTATCGCATGAGTAGCAGAGTGGATTTGAGAAATTTATTGGCAATGTGAAACCAATGAGAATGTGACACATATCATGGGAATTTTTTTGTATCTCATTGCGAAGGGCCCTTAACCCTCGAACACTTCAACTTTGCAATATCAACCATCAATCCTTGATCGCTCTGAGCATCCTACGCCATTAGATCTAGATCATGCATGTTATGCATCAGAGGTAAAGTCACAATATGGGACCCTCCTATCAATGTTATCGATGAGGGAGCATTGGGTGGAGGTATGGAAGTGGAAGTGGAACCCTTGTCCCATCCATGGTCGAACATGATACCACGTGGTCAACCAAGTATGGTGGGGCCCGAAATATAATTTAATTTATAAAATAATGGTAAAAGAAGAATGAGAGGATGAGAAAGGAGAAGGTTGACGGGGAAGGGCCAGGGTGGCCAAGAGTATGACATGGAATCACCTTAGGGTACCATGTGGACCTAGAATGCCACATCAACAAAGATGCAACGTAGGAAAAATTGTCCTATATTTAAAAAAAAAAACTAACTTCGGAGCCAAAATCATATTTTGGCCATAGTGGAAAATAATAAATCAGAAGAAGATAATATTTTTTTGGTTTTTTTCACAATGTCAAGGGCTACAGAATTTACAAAGAGGACCTCTAGCCGATTATGCTATGATTTTCTGTAAAATGCAAATTACCTATTTTTTAATATCAAGGTCAAACTCAGTGGCAAGTGCACAGTTACCGTTGATACTTTTACATAGTGTCAGAAAAGAAGGAATGAATATACTCTGTGAAGGGATTGGTTGAATTCTAAACATTTTGGAATGAGGATGCTGAAATAGGCCAACATCCATTATTCTATGCCACTTTTTGGGGATTTTTGGTATTTTTCAGAGGAAAAGGGTCACCAGATGCCAAATATGTAAAATTTTATTTACTCAAAATTTTGTACACTCATCAAGCCATACAAATTTGGTTTAGCGAATTTTTTCCAAAATTTCACAAGGAGATAGCCAGTTTGGCTAAAAATTCTAAGTCTGGAAAAAGGTGTGAAAAAGGACAAAGTTGTCATTTCCATATTGCTACAATTTTTTATTGGCACATCAATTTAACAATATGAAAGTTGTTGTGAATTCAGTGTCAGTAGTATTATCTATGTATGGTATGAAATTTTCCTTGATTCATAATAGATTTACTTTTGTAGGTGGCCAAAGTTGCTTCTTGAGATTATTTTTCATTTGGGAGAAGGTGTGCAAGAGGGGTAAAGTGGAAATATTCAGTTGGCCATAACTTTCAGTTCAGAACCCAGTATTGGGAAAACAAATAGTAAATAGAATGGTGTTGAGGAGGATAATCTATATAGAAACACATAAAACTTATATGATTAGTAAATTTTACAGTCAACTCAGAAGAAGGTGACTGGTGGAAATAAAGAGCATAAAATTTATGCATTATTTTCCATAACTGTGTATTTATTTTTTTCTAATAGAAAATTATTTCCATACACATTTTCTTGAAACATTTAGAGGCCCAAGAAAGACATGTTGTTCCTATATTAGAAATACATTCATGGAGGATTCCCAAGGGTCCTACAGACATGAAGAGGATTTTAGAGGGCTACATGTCAACATGGGAAATGCTAAGATAGAGTCTAATGGAAGAAGAGATGGGTAGGAGCTTGTAACTATGAGAATTATGTAGAGAGAAGTGAAGAGTTATAGGGAAGATAATGAGAAGATTATGAAATGTTAGAAAGAGATACTTTATATTTTGAATATGCTACAGAGGCAAGCCAATAAAGAAGTGCGCACAATGCACACATATAGTGCTAGACAAGTGATCACATCTAGATCCCATATAAAAAGGTATGAGAATGGGAATGACAGTAAATCAAGGAGTATGATCAAGCATCGCCATTCCCCATGGAAATCCACTAGGATAGCTCATCTAAGTTTATGTCTAGGGAGCATCCCAAGTGTGTCTCCTATCAAGAAGTAGAGAAGAAGGATTGAGGAAGAGATCTTGCAAGGTGAACTTAGGAAAATCAAGCAACCAAATTTCAATGGTGAGCATAGGAAGGGAGAAGAGGTTGAGGCCTAGCTATTCGAAATGAAGAAATATTTCCTACTTCACTACTATCCCTCAAGGGTAGAAACTAGAATTGCAACCTAGCACTTGCAAGGAAAGGAAACCATGTGGTGGGATCAGCTTAAGAAAACCAAACACCTTGATGAGAGGAAGGTCTCATGGAGGTATTTGAAGGGATATTTCCAAGAGAGATATTTTTCCGAGCATTACTTTGAAATAAAGATGAAAGTGTTCTTCGAAATCAAATTGGGAATCATGATAATGGATGAATATAAGAAGATGTTCTTTGAGTTATTGAAGTATGAGGGACTCATAAATGATGAGAAATTCAAAATCCAAAAGTTTTTGAGTGGGTTACCATCCTTATACACTAAAAAGATACACTATGATAACCCCAGGACTTTGGAGGAGATCATAAGGAGAGAAAAGCATGTTTATGAGTAGAGGAGAGGGAGGCTAGTATTCCATAAAGATTGGAATGAAAAGATGAAAGAAAAGAGGGAACATTCCCATATGTTGATTGGTGAGTCCAATTGGGGCTTGGACAGCTGTGCTAGTCCACTGTGAAGGATAGGGGCTATTATTTGAATTCTACCAAAATGGGGTAGATTATTTGAATTCTGCCAAAAAGGATAGGTTAACAAATTGCTGGCCTTGCCATGTGTTTCCATAATCATGCTACTAATTATATTTCCCATGAAAGAAAGAAGAAGGATCTTGTAACGTACCTAGAAGACACGCCTGCCATTGCCAATGTTGGGCCATCAGATATATTGGTTTTGTTTCCTCCTCTGCTTCTTTAAAGACATCCTTTAATCCTAGAAGCGATGGACATTGCTCTGTCACATGGTCTTTGGCACAGATAGTGCAGGTCCAAACCATGTTCAAGGGACACAGAACATCCAATTGTGTAGTCAGAGTACCCAAAATGTTAGCTTTAAAATTTTCTAAAAGATTACTAATTTATGCTCGGGTGACACTCCCGCTAGTAATGTTGTTATTTCTAGTAATGGGGGCTCATATTCCTTATCTGGTTCGTGTACAACTGCATGAACACATGATATAAATTTGGACAATGTGATCATACGTTTCTTGATAAATATCTCCTTTTCCCATGAAATTTAACATTTCTACCCATTCAAAATTCATACCTTTTCTTAGAGTGGCTTTAAGTACCTCACTTGGTAGTGCACCATAATGTGATCTCTGCAAGTTATATTGAAACCTTTCAACATATTATTCTAGTGTTTCATTTTCTTTTGCATTAATTTTAAAGATTTCATCCTTTAAGTCCCTGGTTCTACAGTAGTCTTGATATTTTGTAAGGAAGGATTGTTTCATTTCATCCCATGAATTTATAGTTCCTCCCCCCAGTCCCATAAACCATCATAAAGTTTCTCCTTTCAAAGTGGAAGGAAATAGATTTAGTTTCTAGGGTTCGAAGGTATAGTCATAGCCTATACATAGGACATCAAACTCGAATAAGAACACGTAAGGGTCCTCTGATATCAATCCATTGAAGGTTGGAAGATTCTATAGTGGAACAAATTTCATTGGGGCATTAGCAACCGAATCAACTATAGGATATTCCAAAGTGGAAGTCTGAGGTCACGACTGATTTTGTTGTACCATTTGGTCTAAAATGTGCCAATAACCTTCAAGGATTTCTTGGTCTAGGTGTTCTACTCGAGGTTGTTGATGACCTAGTCTTTTAAGAGATTTGGCCATGCTACCTATGTCTAGGATTTTAGGTGTTCCTTCTCCTACCAAAATCATAGGAGATCCAAGTTCAGGTGATTGTGGGTTTGCCTCAACAATTCCACTAGTTTCCCCTCCTCCTTCTCTCAAATTACAAGAATTTCCCTTGCCTAAAGGACTAAAAAGTGGAGTGTGTGTATTTTGAAATATATGTTCAGTTCCTTCATTTCCATTATGAACCTCAACATGAGCTGCAATTGGTGAATTTTCTTCTTGAGGGACTTGGGTAGAAAATTTTCAAGGTCCAACCGAGGCTTGAGATTCAGATTTTAGAAAAAAATCGCAAGAAAATCAACAAGGAAATTCAACCCCAAATGAGCCCAAGACGACAGATTCAATTGTGAAAATACCAAGGAAACAACCTATACAATGTTGGGGATGTGAGGGAAATCACTTGTATAGGGAATTCCCTCATAAAGGAGAAAGAATGAGTATTTTCCAAAACATTTAGGAGTTTGAAATAATAGAAGACATGGGAGGAAGCATGGCAAGGATTTATGCAACTTTGGACAAAATGCAAGTAGAGTATCAATCCTTGATGTTTGAAGTGGAAGGTAAGATTGATAACCATCTCACAACAATTTTAATTGATTTTGTAGTTAGCCATATTTAAACAAAATCTAACATTGTTGAAATAATTCACTTACAAAGGAGTAAGCATAAGAAATATTGGTTATTTTAGCTAGCCATAGGGGCTAAGACAAAATCGATGAGTTGGTTAAAGATTGCTCAATAGACATGAATGGACTCAACAAAAAGGTAGATGTGAACATCATACTTTTAGGATCATATGATTGTATAATTGGCATGGATTGGATGGAAAAACACCATGTTGTCCTAGTTTGTTACAACAAGAAAATCACTTGTCTCAATGAGGAAGGAAAACATGGAAATATTCAAGGCATTCTGAGAGTTATAGTTGTTAGATAAATTTCAACGATGCAACTAAAAAAGAGTTTTAGGAACGGATGTCAAATTTTTGCAACCTATATGGAAGAGGAAGCTAGAACTAAAGTGGAAAGTATTGAATACCATCCATTCTTGAGGGATTTTGAATATGCAGTGGGGAAATCCCGTGATTATCACCAAAGAGAGACATTGATTTCTCTATTGATTTGATGTCAAGAGTTGCTCCATTGTCCAAAATACCTTACAGAATGGGCACGCCAAAATTGAAAGAATTACATATGCAACTCAAAGAAATGTTAAAGAAGGGGTATATACACCCAAGTGTGTCACCTTGAAAGTTGTGTATTGATTTCAAATAGTTGAATAAGGTCACCATAAAGAACAAATATCATTTGTTAAGGATTGATGATCCAATTGATCAACTGAAATGTGCAAGAATATTTTCCAAGATTGAATTGAGATTAGGTTATCATAAAGTGAGGATAAAGGAAAAATATATCAGTAAGATGGTGTTTAGAACAATATATGGGCATTATGAATTTACAGTAGCTCCATTTGGGCTATCAAATGCCCTAGTTGTTTTCATGTTCCTGATGAATGGAGTGTTTAGGGAATACCTAAATTTTTTTTTGATTATGTTCCTGGACGATATACTCATCTACTCAAAGACAAAAGAGGAACATGAGAAACATTTAAGAATGGTGCCAAAAATTTTAAGAGAGCATAAATTGTATGCCAAACTAAGTAAGTGCATATTTTCTAAAAAGAAGATTCACTACTTGGGGAATGTTATTTCAGCAAATGGGATAACATTTCATCCTGAGAAGGTAGAGGCCATTAGAGGATGGCCAGGGCCAAGAAATCTGATAGAGGTCAAATCATTCATGGGACTTTTCAGTTATTACCGAATATTCATAAAAGGATTTTCAAAGATTGCAAGACCAATCACTTCTTTGTAAAAGAAGGGAGTGGAATTTGAATGGACTTCCAAGTGTGAAGAGAGCATTTATGAACTGAAATACATTTTGACAAGTGCATCATTATTGAATATTGCAAATTTAGATTAATATTTTTTGGTTTGCACTCATGCATGCAAGGAAGGGCTCAGTGGAATCCTTACTCAAAAGAATCATGTGGTATGCTACAAATCCCAAAAAATAAAAATATAATGAGAGGAATTATGCTACACATGAACTAAAATTAGAAGCAATTATTCATGCACTAAACATGTGGAGACATTACCTTCTGGGGAGAATATTTTAGCTAAGGACAAACCACTATGTTATGATACATTTGTTTGGATAGCTCGAATTTCTAAGTGAATATGACTTTGAAACTAAACATATCAAAGACAAAGAAAATCAAGTGGTTGACGCACTCAGTATAAGAGAACATAATATGCATATGGTAACCATCAACATGTACAACACAATTTAAAAGACAAAATTTTAAAGGTTGCAAATTCAGATCAACAATATTACAAATAGAAGAAACATTACAACAAAACAATTTACAACATAAATTTAAATATTATGAACTGCAAGAGGATGGAATACACATATGTAGAGGGAAAATATATGTGTCGAATTTATGTGAGATGAAAAATATAGTGCAAAGAGAAATTCATAATGTGCCATATGTTGGGAACCAAGGATATCATAAAACATTTTCTACTGTAAGAAGATAATACTTCTGGCCAGGAATGAAGAAAGAAGTGGTTTATTGCATAGTCAGATTCCTAGAGTGTCAAAAGGTAAAGGCCGAACATAGGCATCCAGTGAGGTTGTTACAACCATTTCCCATTCTCGAGTGGAAATGGGAAGTGGTTACCATTGATTTTATTACAAATTTTCCTAGAATAGTGAGGCAACATGATTCCATCATGGTGGTGGTGGAGAAATTGACTAAGGCTGCACAATTTAATCTATTAAAGACCACACATAAAGCAACAAACATTGCAGAGATATACATGAAATAAGTTTTCAGGAGACATGGGGTACCTAAGGAAATAGTTTTAGGTAGAGATACAAAATTCATATCTAATTTTTGGAAAGGGTTATTCAAAGGCTTTAGGACAAATTTAAATCCAAGTACAACATATCACCCAGAGTAAATGGACAAATAAATAGAACCAATAGAATAATTGAAGACATACTTAGAATGTATGTGATGGACCAACCATAAAAGTGGCAAAAGTATATCTAGTTAGTGTATTTTTCTTACAATAATGGGTATCAAGCCTCATTAAAAATGAGCCCATTTGAAGCTTTGTATGGAAGGAAGTGTAACACACAGGTGAGTTGGGATAACCCAATAGATAGATTTTTCATCGAACCATATTTGTTGAGGGAGATGGAAGAGTAGATGACAAGGATGAGGTAGAATTTAATGGTTGCCGAGGACAGGAAGAAAAATTATGCATACAAGAATAGAGTTTTTAGAGATTTTAAAGTGGGAAAACATGTTTTTCTAAAAGTAAAAGTGAAAAGAAGTTCACTAAGAGTGGGTTGCTTCCCAAAGTTGGCAGCAAGATATTGTGGGACCCTTTTGAGATCTTAGAAAGCATAGTGCCAATCTCATACATGTTATTATTTCCTATATCCATGAGAGTGCATAATTTATTTCATGTATCATTATTAAAGAAACATGTGCATGACCCTAACCACATAATTGATTGGATTGTGATCCTGGTGGAGCATGAAGGATATTTATGGGTGGAACCAATACACATCCTAGACTGAAAAGTCAAAGTGATCAGGACATGGAGATAGATGGGGGATGATTTTTTTGCAAGAGAAGGGAGTTTCTAAGACGATTCCAAGGGGGAAATTATTTATGGGTATTAATTCAAACCCACTTTCCTGATCCAAGGGGGAAATTATTTATGGGTATTAATTCAAACCCACTTTCCTGAATTTTATTATCATTGGGGACAACCTTCTATTTTTTGGTTGAGTGTATGAGAACCCAATCATTAAACTTGTGTAAGAGGGAAGGTGTAAAAAGTCACATCCCATAGTTATTGGGAGCATGGGGCTGAAGTAAAATATGTTGATCTTTCATATGATATGATATTGTATGTGATCGATGTGTTATTACAATGATGAGTGTTCCAAACTTCACCCTAGACTCATGAAACTTTTCTTTCAGTCTTGGGAGATGTCTCTCTCCCACCTAAACTGAGGGGAAACTCCTTCTGCAGCTCTCTCTCTAAGCCAATTGACTCGCTCTGATATCAGTCTCACTCTAGGTCTCCATGTGATAGCATCTAACATCTTGAGTCTTTATCATTCCTTGTCAAATCACCATGACTAGGAAAAATACCAAACCAGGGTTGTTCACCACAGGTACACCCTTGTGATTGAATGTCATCTCGATGCTAACTGACATTTGGAAAGCACCTCAAGCACTTCAAGTCTATATTATTCCTTGTCATGATCAAGGAAGGACTATGCTTGAGACCATTCACCACAAGTACACCTTTGTGATAAATGTATCCTATCTCCCTTGGTCTTCAACCTAATCTAGGAGAAGGTCCTATCGATGCTTACTCGAGACATTCACTATAGGTACACCCTTGTGGGTGAAATTCATCTCGATGTTTCCAAACATTGGAGGAACACTAGCACATCGAGTCTTTTTTTATTTGAAGACTACACTTGTGCCATTAACCACTGATCAAAACACCATGACCAATCCTAGGAGAATATATTCCCGATGTTGAAACATCAACACTCCCTATTAGCTAGGGAGGTATCTTTCCATGATGTCTTCATCTAGTATTCCATTGGCTACTATGTAATCAACTAGTATCACAAAGCTACTACCATGCCATCGGTAGCTTGAATCATCCATCACAGTCTTTACGATCAAGCAACACACAACTGCTCCAAGTGATCTAGTAGTCTCCATGATAATCAATTAGTAGCATACAACTACTACAATGCCATCCAATAGAACACAACTATGTTGATCCATAGTAGTACACACAACTATTGTCCAGTGGTACACAAGCACTACTAGTAGAACATAGCTATTGTCCAGTGACACATAGTCACTACCAGTGGCACACAACCACTGTAGTAGCACATAGACACATAATCACTACTAGTGGTACACAACCACTGTAGTAGAACACAGCTATTGTTCATAGACACACAGCCACTGATAATGGTACACAACCATTGTAGTAGCACACATCTACTATCCAGAGACACAAAGTTTCTACCAGTAGTACACAACCATTGTAGTATCACATAGCTATTTTCCAGAGAAACAGTCTCTGCCAGTGGTACACAACCACTGTAGTAGCAAAAGGTCTGTCACACATGGCACTCCCATGTGGAATTCTATAGGATACTCCCTTTAGAAACACTAGGGTCAAGTCCCCATAGTGTGTGACGTCAAGGTCAACTCCCTTGACATGTTCTCATGTGCTCTCCATAAGGGACATTGGGATATAATCCCAAACCCACTTATCCCTCTTGGATAATTTTCCTCATAGATCAACTCAACTATGTCACAGAGGAGTACGATCTGGAGAGTGTCTCACTTTTCATCTACCACTAAAATAGGTAGGGATCATTTATCATCCCTACCTTAAATCCACTTAAATATACCAGTAACATAGGTAGGGATGATTTATAATCTACTTTTCATCGTTCTACTATGACTCTTCTAGTAGAAAATGATCCTATAAAACATCCTAATTGCATAGTGGTGGAGGTGATCAACACTATGAAAAACAAGTTCTAGATCAAACTTAAGGTAATGATATTCTACCTAATGAGCATGTTTCCCACTTGGGGAATGTTTCTTCCTCCAAAGAAGATCCTCCACCTCTTAGTGAAGGAGGGGTTGAGGATGATGATAAATATAAAGATGATCAAAAAATGAAGAGAGATGAATATTGATCCTGAAGACGAGCCTAACCCAAAAAGGTCAAAACTAAGGGAGAATTTGATGAATATTTTTTTGATATTTATCAACTAATTTTTTCATAATTTATCACTTAGGCCATCCTCTCCATCAACCTTGAGTGCAATGGTTAAACTGAATGATATTGTTGATATTAATTATTCCCTATCATATCGATGTTTTACTGAGTTTTTATTGGCTCCTATGGCTAGTGTGATGCTTCCCTCGTCCTCTATTAATCATCCCTTGTCATTGGTTTCCTCCACTAATTTTTTCATGGTGTCAAGCCTTGAGTAAAAAATTTCATACAACTCCTTTTCATCCTCCTTCTATAGTACATTCTCATTTTTTTTTTCTCAAATTTACCTCCAAATTCTCCATTAGAACAGTCAAAACCAAATATTTATATCTTCAAGGACTTGTCCATTAATGGATCAAGGGACGAGGAATGAGAAATAAATAACCTTCCTATTCATGATCCTAATGCTCCTTCCTTCGTTAGACAAATATTTTATGAATTGTGAGACAAATACTTCAACCATAGCTTCTTTGCAATCGAAAGTCTCTAAGACTCAAGGTGAGATTTTAATTGATGATTACAAAGTGAAACAATCTCAAATTGGATGGAAGGATTCCCAAGCTATTGAGATGATTGAATTTCATAAAGATAATATTTATAATGTCTATAGTGTATATATCATAGCTATATTGAAGGAAGGGAGGAGGGTTTCCAAATAGAATCAACAATTGATAGAGGAAGCTAGTTTCCTAAAAATTAAAATCAAGTCACTAGAGAATGAAGTTAGACAACTTAATTCTATCTTGGTGAAGAATTTATGCCTGGGTGACAAAGAAAATAAAGAAGAAGAGTTATTGGAGGAAAATGAGAGATAAATAAAGAAGTTGAAAGACAAGCCAACAACTAGGGTCATCGATCCTCTAAAATATATTACTATGTATGTAATCATTACCACTAGAGATGATTTGGTTTTCCAACATGTTTTTTGAAATATTAGGTCATAAACAATTAGAACTAGATGCTTTGAAGAGGGTGTTGGAATATGAAAAGATTATTTTGACCTAGACTTAGTTGGAGGTGTAAAGGTTGAAGGTTTCCATGAGAAAAAAGGACATGGAAATTTTTTCAATTAAGGGAATCTCAAGAGGAAAATAATTGTGGTTGATATGTCGCCAGATTAGAAATAAAAATAGGTCTTGTATTTAAATTAAAAGTTTAATGATGACGATAAGGTGATAGGGTTGAAGAAAGATAAAACAATATCCTTAAAAGATGATATTGAGAGAAAATAGTTCAAGATTATGAGATATCATTTTTTCTAGATTATGTACATATTGAGAGTCATTCATCTATGGCCATTTCCCATGAGTTTCATTCACTAATGACCAATTTCTCATGAGTTTGAAATTTGAACAGTTCACGTAGCAGTCATTGCATCATTTTATGCTTGTAGGGGTGAAGAAGTGGGATTGAAACTAGTGAAATGAATCACATGGTATAAACAATCACCTATGGGACTGCACCTAGTAACCAATATTTCCCAAGAAGGTCATCGGATCACAAAACTCCTCTACCTCAAGCATTCTTAGCCATGTATTTTTTCTCCATAGTCAAGCTCACTTAGATTCCAACCTCATTTAAAAATCCTTATCTAGTATTGTGCCTTATGATCAATCAAATCCATACACTTTATTTAAGAATAAGGGGGCTTCCACAGTCTAATATTGTGAGATATCATTTTTTCTAGATTAGTTGTATATTCAAATTCATTCATCTATGACCATTTCCCATTAGCGTCATTCACTAATGGCCAATTTTTTATGAGTTTAAATAGCCCACTTAGCACTCATTGCATCATGTGATGCTCAAAAGGGTGAACAAGTGGGATTGAAACTAGTAAAATGAATCACACGGTGGAAATCATCAACTTCGGTACTTGCACACATTCAATAGGATTTATCGAGAAGGTCACCCATCCCAAGACTCCTACAGCTAAGTTCACTTAACCATGTATTTTTTCTCCATAATCAAGCCCACTTATCTTACTACATTATTTGCAAAACCATAACAAGTAGTGTTCCTTATGAACTATTCAATCAAAGTGTCATACTCTTTATTTAAGAATGAGGGGGGATTCCACAATCCAACATTATGAGATATCATTTTTTCTAGATTAACTATGTATTCAAAGTGATTCATTTATGACCATTTCCCATGAGCATCATTCAGTAATGACTGATTTCTCATGAGTTTGAATAGTGTACTTAACATTCATTACATCAAGTATGGAGCTTTAATTTAATAGTTCATAAGGCACAATACTTGTTAAGGTTTTTCAAATGGGATAGCAAGCTAAGTTGGCTTGGCAATGGAGAAAAACTCCATGGTTAAGTGCACTTGAGCTAGAGGAATCTTGGGATGGGTAACCTTCCGAGGAAGTTCTAGTTGCTAGGTGTAGGTCTTAGAGGTGATGATTGACACTATGTGATTCATTTCACTTGTTCCAATCCCACTTCCTCACCCCAGTGATTGAATAGTTTATATAGCGTGATAGTTTCTAGGGTTTTTCAAATAATATAGCAAGCTAATGAACTTGGATATGGAGAAAATATCCATGGTTAAAAACACTTGAGACAAAGGAGTCATGGCATAGGTGACCTTACCAGGAAGTCAGTGTAATTCCCAAAGGTGATGATTGACATTGTATGATTCATTTCACTTGTTTTAATCCCACTTCTTCACCCATATGAATATCACTTGATACAGTGAGTACTAAGTGGACTATCCAAACTCATGAGAAATTGGTTATTAGTGATTTTTTCACATGGGAAATGTCATAGATGAATGACTTTGAATACTTAGTTAATAAAAAAAATGATATCTCATATTGTTGGACTATAGAAGCCCCCCTCATTCTTAAATAAAGAGTATGGAGCTCTAATTGAATAGTTCATAAGGGACAATATTCGAATGGGGTAGCTAAGTGGGCTTAACTATGGAGACAAACTCCATGGTTAAGAGTGGTTGAGCTAGAGGAGTCATGGGATGGGTGACCTTCCCAGGAAGTCTTGGTTATTGGATGAAAGTGTCATGGGATGGGTGACCTTCCCAGGAAGTCTTGGTTATTGGATGAAAGTCTTAGAGGTGACCTTCCCAGGAAGTCTTGGTTATTGGATGAAATTCTTAGAGGTGATGATTGACATTGTGTGATTCATTTCATTGGTTTCAATCCCACTTCTTCACTCTTGTGAGCATCCCCTAACACAATGAATGCTATGTGAAATATTCTAACTCACGAGTAATTGGTCATTAGTGAATGGCATTCGTGAGAAATGGTCATAGTTAATTGACTTTGAATAAGTAGTTAATCCAGCAAAAATGATATCTCACAATGTTGGGCTTTGAAAGGCCCCCCTCATTCTTAAGGCAAGCTAAGATTAGTCATAATGAACTGAACAATAAGTTAAAATCATTCAAGAATGAAACTAATATGCTTGAGGAAAAGCTAATTGTTGCCTTGAGAGAAGCGACTAGTGAACAAAATTTTACTATATAAAAGGATTTGATGTGGTGTTCACTTGTTTGAGAATAATAAACACTATCTCTATTGATTTCCTTGTTAGTATGAACACAAATCACAACATTCAAGTCTCAATTGATGCCAAAAGAATCATAAATAAAAGAGGTGTTATTTGAATTGACTGGATTCATTTCATTATGCCCAGTTACTTTTCTGTCTGGAATTTTGGTTGATACGAATTAGTTCTATAACTCTGACAGGCAATGCGTGAGTGTTCTCTCTGGAATGTTTGTTAATGGGAATTAGGTCTGGAACTCTCACAGGCAATGCGTGAGAGTTCTGTCTGGACTGTTGATTAATGTAGCTACAGTGACATACGATTGTCTTATTATGACTAACAGGCAACGCATTCAGTTAGCGAAGCACTGGGATATCAAAACTACTAACATTGTTCGACGAGACGAGTTAAAGGATGAACTAATTGCCCTCAGCGCTGATGAAGTTATAAATTCAGAAAAAGAAGGTACGTAAACGATTGAATTTAAATTAACTGTTGTTATGGATGAAAATTGGAGTTATTGTTTCAATATCTCGTTGCATGATAGAACATATTCGATGATTTATTTTAATTTTAATTTTGTAGACATTACAATGAGGGTAGAAATTACAAATGGCGAAGGTGCTTACGCAGGCGTCGATGCAGTTGAAGGCGTTTCATTCAAGGTTACTATAGAATCACCCTATCAAATTTTCATTTCTAGCACTATGTTTTAATAAATAATAAATCAGTTTTTATTGGATACTGTAATAAATATGATTAAGAAAGAACAATAAGAATATAATTTCACTCATTCTCATGGTTAAGGATGGGAAGGATAAACAACCTTATCATTATTTTTTTATTTTTTTTAAGTAAGCAGAATCTGTAAATCTGTCAACCAACTCACCATCCATTGATTGCAAGGATGGTTTCATTTTCACTTCATCCCTTAAGAGATTGTTTATGTGAGTGCTTTATATTTGTCATCCAAAATGTGAGTGCTTTATATACCGGGTCTCGGTTTAGTTTTCATTATCATAGCACATTGGTTGTCCCCTACCTTAAAGAGAGACTAGTATCTTTGTGAATGCCCTACTCTTAAAGTGAATGGATTCAATTTTTGAAGTTTCTTTAGGAAAAAAATTCCAACAATCTTTCTCATTTTTCCTTAGAATTTATACTATTTCAATATTATATTTGTCATTTAAATAGTACTTCTGTTGATAAAGGTAAAGAAGCATTCTCATAATATTGTTATTAAATTTAATGATAATCATTATCTTTTATAATTATTTTATCTAAAAAAAATTTGAATCAAGTTATATTTTACAAAAATGTAAACATAAGTAATGATCCTTTTAAATTTGGCTAATGCTAATTTTTAAAAATCAGCCTAAAGCATTTCCTTAGAATCAAGTCATAGTCATAATAATCACCCTAAAGCATTTCCTTGAATCAAGTCATACTCATATTTTACACAAATGTAGATCTAAGTAATGATGCCCTTTTGAATTTAATTTGGTTCATCTAAGTAATGATGCTCTTTTGAGTTTGATTGATGTTAACTTTTAAAAATCACCCTAAAACATTTATGATTATTTTTAGTATTAAAAACCTAATAGATAAATAAGAGATGAAAATAAGTGTTGGCACAGGGGCAGACCCAGGGTTCAACGCCTCAATGGCGCACCAACAAAACCCTAACTACCATCCTTTTCAGCAACACCTACAAAGCAGATGAAGTCTCACCCAAGGTAGGGGCAGGGGGGTTGCAGGACTTAAGTGTCTACAACCTAGCTGGGAAATAGATCTGTGATCACAATACTTAACAGAGCACTTAGCCAACAACAATCATTAGTCTTTAACCCTTATTCACATCGCAGGTTAACTCTTATTACAGAACGACGCAATATTAATCAAGATCTAAGCACATCTAACTATTTAGCACATAGCATCTGAATAGATCTAACATTCATTCATATACAAAGCACTAAGCATCAATGGATTAATCAATTAAATACATAAACAACATAAACAACATAGCACAAAGCACATCGACACAGGATATATATGGTTCAACCCAGTGTGGGGCTACGTCCACCAACTCTTCTTCTTCTTTATTAATCTCCTTCAATCTTCATATAGGCACCAAGCCACAAAGCCAACTCCACATAGGACAAGAGATCTACGCACACCTTGCCAGATCCTCCTTCCCCGAGTTAGGTCAGGGCACAAATCCTTCTTACAATCACTTTCACTTAACTCTGCAAGTCTCAACATACA
>CBVK0100413237.1:0-19938 GCA_900067695.1 Picea abies | reverse complement strand
CAGTGATAACAGATGCCCCCTGATGTGTGAGGTTAGGAACATACATATAGTTGAAATACATCACTGTTTCTTCTACTGAGAGTACCATTGTAAGAAAGAGTGCTGAGAGGAACTGCAAGAGCGATCCATTGGAGGGAGAGGGGAAACTGTGGGACCGAACCTTTCTCTAGGTCAGAAAAACAAAGTTTGTATACAAACGAGGCGAACATGCCTTATGCTTGTGTCATGTAACTCAAAAATCTATTACAGTAACTGAAGATGTATGCTGATGTAGATAACTATAGTGCCCTCTGGGGTGGTTTGATAATGGAAGATGACAATTCAGATGGTGAACATTCTCTAAAAAAAGGTGATGATAGCTGTAAGAAGTGTCGATGACTCGTAGGCATTGATGGCCTAGCAAATTCAGAGGTCTTCAGCTAGTATAAAACAACTGCAATAATCGCAAAGTAAGACCCACCGTAAAATGAGATTGTGTTGAAGTCAAATGTTTAAGGGGGTCAATGACAACAAAGAGAAATGAGTGTTCTCTCTGTGCCATCCAAGATTCCTCATTGTAAAGGTAATGAGAGTCAAGATACTGTTGCCCTTTTGGAAACTGTGCTGATGTCGACAGAAAGGGAGACACGATGCCAAGAAGCAAAGGGGCTTCATGAAATATACTAGATAATAACAAGAACTGATAAGGAGTATGTATAAAGTCGAGATGTGGTGAGACACAAGGATGACCTTGGTTGGGGATATATGTGAAGGATAAATGGCAAAAACCGTGAAACTGGATCTAGCATCAGGGGGATGACTAGACGTGGGTTAAATTGTACCAGAAGCATGACAAGGTGGAAAAACGCAAAGATCAGGGGTACATGGACTATGGGATACTTGGGGTTTATGGATGATGTCAACATGAGTAGAAGATA
The DNA here is from genome assembly GCA_900067695.1 of Picea abies. Classification (NCBI taxonomy): domain Eukaryota; kingdom Viridiplantae; phylum Streptophyta; class Pinopsida; order Pinales; family Pinaceae; genus Picea; species Picea abies. Next base: position 19,021 of record CBVK0100413237.1, on the reverse strand, counting down.
ATGAATTCCCGAACCAAAGGTGACATGGGTTTCTTTGCCAGGAAAAGAAGGTCGCCAAGGGTGACAACAAAAATATATGTAAATGATGTAAACAAAGGTTTTTTTACAATGACCAAATGAATAAAGAATAATTTGGGATGAGTGTACAAATACAAAAATGGGTGCCCCAGAGCAAGATGGTTTGGCCTTTGAGGGCGTAAGTTGCGTGGAGAATGGGTGGAGGCTAGGGGCCCCATGGGTGGGTTTCTGTATGAGGTAAATGAATGGAGGACAATCTATAGATGGGAAAATTGATTGTGGAGGAAATGGAGGGTTAATGATACTACAGAGGCGTAGTCAAACGTGAATCGTGATGGGATAACTTGGGAGTCCATTGGGAAAGCTATCAAAATGAGGAGGAGTATGCGAATGATTCTCGAAAATGCATAAGACTATCATGACTCCCATCCCTAGGGGGTGAAAGTAGCATGAGTGTCAAAGTGCCAAGGGGGACTATGAATGGGACAACTCATGCAGGGAAGAGTGCTACCAGGTGATAGTACCGAAATGCAGTGGAGGTGATATTACTGCAGAGCCGGATGTGGGGATCCTAGAGGTAAATGTCAGTGGGTGTGACTAAGAGATGTAATTGAGATTTAGAGGGAATGATTACATGCCAGTGTTGATCATATACCTGAAGGGGCTGCGCTGGGTTGTGATGACCAAGTATTTGCACACATTAAAACTGAATACCCGACGTGAACAATATCTGAAGATAAAGAACATATGACTATTATTCGATAATTTTGAACATGAGCATGTGTACCTGGATGTGATGTGAGAAAAACAAATGCTCCCCCAGGACCGAGTATGGATGGTGGCCCAGGGAATGTGACTGTGTAGGCGGTGGGATCCCGATCCTGTGGCTGAAGATGGATAAAAAAATAGAGACTCTGAGCTCCTATAACTGAGCGTGGGAGTTTGGAAAAAGGGACAATATATAGTTGTGGGGCCCACAATGCCACCTCATTTGTACCTACGACCATAGTGAGTTGATGAGAGGTTTTTCGAGGAGATTTGGAGATTACAGGAGTTCGAGCTGACCGATCCAGGATTTGTATTTGGAGATTACAGGAGTTCGAGCTGACCGATCCAGGATTTGTGAGAGCTAGGTTAGTGCTCTCATCCTCTTGCATAGTAGATAGGGTTTATTTTTTGGGCAGAGTCATACATATGGCTGTACTAGTGGTTTTTTTAGGGGTGGGCCCATTAATGCGCGGGAGAAGGATGGATACCCGCGTTGAGATGCGCGGGTATAATTCCCTCTCCCGCACATGATCTGTGGCTGTGTTGAAAACAACCGTGCACGGTGGCACGTGAGTGGGAAAAAAAAGTGTGCATTGGGTGCGCACCTATTCAAATTACAGCTGCACACTGTGTGCAACTGTTTCTTCAAATTAGTGTGCAACTGTGTTAATAATAGGCACGCAAATTGCCAAAAATGTCAGAAAACTGTTTTGAGCTAGTTGGAAAAGGTGGGTGGCCACTGATATCCATTTGGATCAACAACTGTTTCTCATATATCTATGCACTAGTGTGAAACTGTGTTAATAACATGCACGAATGGATGCGTACCCGTGAGGGTGACATATGTGCATTGATGCACATCTATTTATTTGAAAGATGTGCATTGATGTGCAACTATGCGCGCTTGTGGGGGGTGACAACCGCGCACTTGAGGCAAAGCTGGGGTTTTGAAGAAAACTTGTATTTTTGAAGATTTTTTAATGATGATGATGGCTGATCAAGTGTTGTTGGTGTGGATGCAGGTGATCAGCTCAGTATGCTAGTCCATTGGAGAGAGCGGGATTGGGAGTGCCTCAGGGAGGTGGTGAGAGAGGAGCCAGGTATACAGAGAGTTTTGGTAGCCTGTGGGTTGCTAAAGTTCTTCGACTGCCCATTGATACGGGCGTAGGAGTAGCTACTGTAGTATTTTATCTCTATGTGGATTACTGAGCTACAATGCTTCATTGTGTGGGGAGAGAAGTTGAAATTATCGGTGAGGGAGGATGTCTATTTCTTGATAGGGCTTCCTTTTCAAGGGATGACCCTACCTGCTTATCCCTAGTTGCCCGCAGATGTACACTTGGTAGACATGGCACATAGGTATTGTTCGGGACTGAACATTATGTGAGGTTCAATTTTCCGTATTGAGGTGATGGACAATTTGTTGCATCAGTGTATCGCAACGATGATTGTGAGGATCTATGGATCCTTAGCGACTCAACAGATCAGTGGTGGTCAGTTGATTATTATGCAGAGAGTGTTGGATGGGGATTTCTTTGCTTGGGGGTTGATGTTGCATGCCAAGATGACGGGGCAGATTAACTAGTGTTAGATTGCCGACTCCGGTGACTTTTCCTTTGGATCAATCTTGGTGGTGTGGTTTTTGGAGAGGGTACCCATGTTGCACCCTAGAGTGTTGCTGCCGATGACTGAGGCATGAGAGCCACGACTGATGTGGTGGGCATCGATTTTTGTACGACATGGAAGTGGGGAGGGTGGCCACTATTTCGCGACCACCTTGGCACATGTGTGGTGCTAGATCCCACAGATTATAATGCGGTTCCCATATGGTTGGATGGATTTTCGGCATGGCTCGGATATGGTGTTGCCTCCTGGGGAGGATTGGGATCAGAGAGGTATGTTGGTGTACTTTATGTTTTGTGATTTTGATAGTATAGCATAGGTTTTGTGGGAAACTATGTTGGTTGCAGAGTCATCTTGTCAAGGGCCAGTGAGACCATCGTGGGTAGAGCCGTGGGTGGGAGAGAGATGTCATAGGGATGAGGTTGGTGCGAGGTTGGAAGATGAGGTGAGATCCGGTCGGAGGCATATATTTGATGATCTAGGTGCAGGGCCCTTGCATGCACCTTAGGGAGATGTCGGCATGGATTTAGAGTATTTTCGTCCCCGATTGGAGGTGGTACTACAGGGCGTGCCCGAGGGTATGTGGTCCCACATTCAGGATGAGAGAGTCCTGGAGTAGTGTGTGGGTGGCCCTGGGGTGGCCCTACAGAGTTGTGGACCTTGATCCGTAGAGTAGTTGTAGTGGGGGAAGCGATGACTGGATGAATTCCACCCAAACCTGGAGGACCCCCAGTTGGTGGGGCACCTCCTGTAGATAGAGGACCTGGTGGTGGTGCTCTGGAGGCACAATGATTTCCATGTTGTATTATTTTTGTATTTATATAGGCTTGCGAGCCCATTTTGTATACAGTAGTGTGACACCCTATTTGTACCTATAGGGGTAAGGGGGGATTCACTTTCCTATGGGTGATGTACATGTTGTACTTTGTTGTAAACATTGATGACACATTGATCTATTTATATATATGGATATACATGTTTATGATCTCCATGGTGTTTACATGCGATGATATATTGTGTTTATGTGATATCTAATCTATATGTTGTGACAAATGTTTTTGATGGTTTATTTATGTGTGATGGTGTCTTGATGTGATAAATTCCAATATAATACTATGTTAGCCATGTTATCTTCTATGTGATTGAATTGTCGTGAAATATGTGTAAATGTAATCGAATCAAAATTGCGAGATAAGTGTCTAACTTTCAAGTATTTACGAAAGAGGCAAGGATCGCAGACACAATATACATTGTTGAGCTACAGGATGAAAATCTGGGAATCTAACAAGGTGCTAAGGTGACAAATGTGGCGGTGACTAGCCTCGTTAAGGAGGCCAATGATGGTTGCATATTCTGATTAGTTATTGGTTGTTGAGCCCAAACATATGCTGCTAGAGTGGAGAAGTTCATGTCAAAGGATATAGAGGGCCCAAGTGGCCGAAGCGAGATTCTATATCCAATGGATAGCTCTGTCAGCATAACCAATGTGGTAGGCTGATGGAGGAGGCACCTTTCAATAACATGAATGGTAGATCAGACATAAGGCACGGAGGGAACAAAAGAAGACTAAAAACTATACAAATGTGTACAAAAAGAAAAATCCTATTGTAGAGTGACCATGCTCAGGCGTAAAACATTTTAAATACGACCTGTTGATGGGTTCTTTGAGAGGATAGCCTTCTAGAGAGGCCAGGATGTATGCACCTTCAGTGAGGTAGTGTTGGATGATGTACGGTCCATTCCATAATGACTCAAATTTCCCATGGCCGAAAGTATTGTGAGAGATATCGTAGGCTAGGATGAGAGCTCCTTCGTTGAAATAGAGAAGGTTGACATGGTGATGAAAGGTGGATTTAGACTGATTTTTAGATGCCTCATTGTTTTGTAATGAAGATCGACAATCTTCATCCAGTGACTCTAGGTTTAACAAGCACTGCTCCATTGGAGTAGTGTCAGGTAATATCTCGATGGTGGTGCACAAGGTGGGAATTTCACACTCGATGAGGAGGGTGGCTTCAATCCCATGAACGATATGGAATGGTGTAAAACTGGTGGCTATTTTGACTATTGTGCAATAAGCCCATAAAGTTGAAAACAACATATGGTGCCAGTTGGTCTTATGTTTATTGACAGTGCATTGCAACATGGTTTTGAGGACTTTGTTAACAGCGTCGACCTATCTGTTGGAATGAGGGTAATATGGGGAGGTGAACTCATGGGAGAATCCTAACCGTGAGGAGAGTTTGATGAATATCTCATTCTCAAAGTGTTTACCATGATCAGAGACTAACTGCAGTGGAACTATGAAGTGGGTACTGACATGATTGAAGAAAAAATGAAATGTTGTGTCAGCGGTGTTGTTGAAGGTAGGCATGACTTCGACCCATTTGCTGAAGTAATATACGACTACAATGATGTACTTGTGTCCATTTCTAGATGGAGGGTTTCAAGTCATAAAGTCTATGCCCCATTTGCAGAAGGGGTCGGTAGTGATGACTCGATGTAGGAGAGAGGGTGGCACTCATGCCTTGTTTGCATAAATTTGGCATTTGTTGCATCATTTGGAAATGTGGATGCAGTCATGAAATAATATGGGCCAAAATTATCCGACTCGAATGATTTTCTGGGTGGTGGACATCCCAGAGAGGTGGCCACTGCAAGCGCAACTATGGTAATTGTTTAAGACTTTGTCTGCCTCGTCGATGGTCAGACATCGACGGGGTATGGTGTCGACCCCATGTTGATGTAGGTATAAAATGTCACTTATAAAGAGGTATCGAGGGGCCTGACGACGAATGCACCGATGATCATCCTGTGAAATATGAGGCCCAAACTTCTATGTCCGAAGGTATACACGAAGGTCGCCATACCAAAGGTCATCCTATGGGATGTAGAAGAGGTGTTCATTAGAAAAATCTGTATTGATGGGAGAGCTTGTAGCATCTGATGGAAACGCTGTGATGAGTTCGGTGAGAACAAGTGCTTTCTTTCTTTTTGGAGTTTAAAACTCTAGGTAATATTCCTAGAGGATGACGATCCACCAGGTGAATTTACCATTAATTTGTCATCGAATAAGCAAGTAGTGCATGGGATTAGAATCTCCGATGAATTTGGTAGTGTGAATCATAATATAATGACATAGTTTCTATACTTCAAGGAAAACTGCAAGGGAGAGTTTCTCTTCATGATTATATGTTAGGGGTGGACCTAAAATATTTTTATTGATGTAGTAAATAACATGTTCACAGCCATCATCTCCTAGTTGAATGATAACTCTTTCTACTAAGACGGTTGAGGCCGATAAGTAGAGGATGTAATCGCGGTCATAGTCAGGAGGACTAATCAAAGGGGTGTTGGAGAGTGCCACTTTTAAATCATCAAAAGTGATTTGAGCATGTTTTTCCCATCAGAATGGGATATCATGATGCAGTAAGTGAAGGAAACCATGCATGTGAGTGGTGTAATTAGGGACAAATCATCGTAACAAGTTGTCTTTTCTTTGTAGGCTCTATAGTTGGTGCAAATTACGAGGTGGTGGAATTTCAGTGATAGATTGGACCTTGAGGGGGTCCACAATGATGCCATGTTGGGAAACAATGAACCCAAGGAGGCACCCGACGGTGACGCAAAAGACACACTTGAGGGGATTCAAGTGGATATTGTACTGGTGACACCATTGAAAGACAACTCCTAAGTCATCTAGATGTTGAGTTCATTTCTTGGATCGAGAAGTGAGGTCGTCCAAGTAAGTGAGGATGATGTGAGAGAGATCATGGAAAACATAAGTCATGGCCCATTGGAATGTAGCACCTATGTTCTTGAGTCCAAAGGGAATGACATGATAGGAAAACGTACCGCATGGGGTGGTAAATGTAGTTTTATACTGATCTTCTGGGTGAATTTGGATTTGATTGTAGCCAGAGAAACCATCCATGAAGGACAGAGCCTCATGGTCTGCATAGTCATCGATAATTTGGTCGATTAAAGGGGTAGGAATGTTGTCTTTGGGACAAGCATGATTGATATCATGAAAGTTAGTACAAATTTGAATAGTGCCCTATTTTTTGTTAATGGGGACGGGGTTGGAGACCCATGATGTGTATGCGATGGGGTATATGAACCCTGCAGCACGTAGTTTGTCAATTTAGGCTTTGATAGCCACAACCTTGGCAGGGTACATGGGTGATTACTTTTGATGTACTACAGTGACATCAAACCAAGTGTTGATGCGATGTTTGACAATAGAAGGATCGAGGTCAGGCATATGTATATATGACCAAGAAAAAATGTCTCGATATTCCTGAAAGAGTTCTTTGTAAGTGGTGAGTTCTTCAAGGGAGCATGCGGTGCCAATGGTGATTTCTTCGATGATTCTAAGTTTGATGGAAATGTCAATTTTGACAGTGGGGGAAATGTTGGCCATGTTTTCATCTTCAAAAGAATCGGGGGTCGGGATAGGGTTGTTGAACTAGTCTATATGCCCTGATGGAATAAAGTCCTTGGTTTCGATTGCACATATGGAGGTTTGGCTAGGAGGGTCAAAGGCTTCCTGTGAGAGAAATATTTCTCTGTGATGGAGTGAATTCCATGGGAAATTGGGAGTAATTAGTTCCTCTAGGATATCTTCAAAATGTGAGAATATAGGGGATCCGGGGAAGTAACATTGGTGATTGTCACTGTATGGTTGTCTTCAGGTGGTGAAGACGTAGAGGGAGTATTGTAGCAGTGATGTGATGGAATTCTTGACATAAACCAAATGTCTAGACACTGTGGGTTATAAACTATGGTTGGGGGTAAGATTTCCTGAGGGAAATGAACTAGAGAATTGGGGGGATTTGGGGGAAAATCCTAAGACAGTCTATCCATGAACCATGGAAGGTTGGGAAGTAACTCAGGTTTAGGGGAGGTGATGTGGACATTATCTGGATATGGAATAGGGGGAATCACATGCATCATGGGAAGTGATAAGTTTGGAGAATTTTGAATAAGGGCCATTTGACGACGCCCGTATTCAATCATTGTAGGACATTGGTACATGCAATGATCAAGTGATTCAAAAAGAGAGCAAGGGAACCTCATCCATTCATTGAATGAGGTCATTACATAATGGATGTCATTAATGTGGGTACTTGATGACATGGGCAGAGAGGGGTCTTGTTGAAAATTTTGGCATACACTTGTTAGTGTCTGCCGAAAATGAGGTAGCGTAGGGAAATGATGAGTGTAGTGGCCATACTCTGAACAGATGGCACATGTGAATATGGTTCACAAACCTTTACTACCTGTATTAGGGGATGCAATGGTAGTACTAGGCATGCTTGGGGAAGCGACAAGCAATGTGGTTTCTCGAGGGAGTTGGATTAAATTGCGTAACTCGGGGAGAGAGGGATATCTATTTGTGGGGTGTCCCTTTCTCACAAAGTGCACAAGGAGGTTGAACTCAGGGAGGAAGTGGAGTGGTGAGCTCTTTCTTATTCTGCCTACCCCCATCTTTCACGGTGGTGATGGAAAGTGGGGGTGAGGGTGGTGTGGTTGGAGTTAATACTGGAATCTACATCAGAATTCCCTCTATTTGGGGAGGGAGGGATGGTTGAGGAACCATCGCAGGTGGGTGGAGATACCATACCAGAATGGCCAACGCCATGTTGGGAAGGGTAAGCATTGTGGCTACTAAGAATGATTGTATTCCCGGTGGGGGGTAGAAGAATGGAATTTGAGTAATGGCCTAGGGGATTGTATCCAAAACTAGGATTTGACACTTGGGGAGGGTGAAATTGGGATAAGTGGTGTTGTAGGGTTCTCAGGGGGTTTCTGAGGTAGGATTTATTCCACTAGTGGGACATCAGGGAGTGGAGAAGCCTCTGTGGGAGGAATGGTATCTACATTGTTAGTTTTGTTGGAAGATATGACACACACTTGTGCTGAGGGGTGTATGAGCGGTGGTGTGTCATGGTATGTCCCCAGCAAATATGGGTCTTTGAAAATTCTAGGGACCATATCCATGAGTGGATATGCGTCAGAACTAGTGTGGACAAGAGGTAATATGTTATCGATGTTGGAGGAGTGGTTAGGCTCGTAATGTGAAACTTGGTCAATGGTGATGATCTTCCCATTGTGGGGGAACATGATCATTCGAAACACAGAAGAGGCCACAACCTTGATAGCGTACATGTACGAATTTCTAAACAAGATGTTTTAATTGAGCAGGGCATTGATAAACTCAATGTCAATAAGGATGGTTTTTCCCCCGAGTTCAATGGGGACATTTTGAAAGAGCCCTTTAGGAGAGGATGGTCATCCATCATAATCTCTCAAAGTGATGGAGGATGGTATTAGCTCAAGGGAGCCAAGTTTCTGCCATACAGTTTTGGACATGATGCATGTGGATGCACCTTCATCGATGATACAGTGATGAACTGTGATGTTCTAGATTTTAATTGGTATTTGAAAAGCTACTAAAGTGGGGAGGCGAGGTTCCCCACAATCTAGATCAAATGTGATGAGTCTATTATCAACATTGTCGACTTTCCCCAAGGCGGAAAGTAAGGATTTTTGTTGAGTGGGAATGGTTTAGAGGACCTCCAATACCGACATGGATGCAAGAGATTGTGCCAAGTCATAGACCAGACTGTAATTGTGTGTTTCCCTAGCCTGAGGGTTGTTGACATTCTGTCATAATGGGATGTGAGGAATATGAATGGGGGGTTCAGTGTTAGGGCATGGAATCATCAAGGGTGGGTTGATTGTAGTTTAAACTTCTTCCAAAGTGGTGGGAGTAGATTCAGGGAGTGCATTGTATTGATGACTGCACGTTTGCAGAATAATTTCTTCTTCGCTTGTGAGGAGGATATTGCAATCTGCCAGGTTCCCAGGGTTTTGATATTGTCCCATCTGTGGTGGGGCGGGATGCATTTCTTGTTGGGTATTCATCACACCTTGGTGTGGAATAGGGTTTTGGAACACCGTCGAAGGTGGTTGTTGCAAATATTGTTGTGGGTCTTGTTGAGGGGTAGGTTGTGTTGGAGGATGTGGCACATTCATGGAATATTTCATCCATTTGAAGTCAGCAATTTGGGGGCAATGGTGAGTATAATGACCATCCTCATCACAAAGAGCACAAGGGAAGTTCGGCCTGATGTTTTTATTGTTGTTCCTCCCTTAGAGTTTGTTGTTATTTCCCCCTTGGGGGTTATGGTTACCCTGGTTCTGGTTCCCCCACATAGGTTGATTTTGTTGGGGTTTACTTCACCTTGGTCTTGGGTTATTATTGTTTCAGTTTTTTCCTTTTTGTTTGGCATTATTTAGCTAATGGGCCAGATTTTCTGTATTCAGTTGTTCAAAATTTTGAAATTGCTGAATGGGAGAGGGATGAACAAAGTTAACCCAAACCTTTGGTTGTCCTTGTGGAGGAGAAAATGGCTGTGGAGGACCAGGAAATGGAAAATATGGATTATTTTGTGGCAATGATCCATAGGGTGTATAGGAAGGCATAGCACTTTCACTAGTGCCCAGATGATAAGCTGAGGTCAAGGGAGTAACAGAATTTGGTTGAATGGTTAGGCGCATCATGGGTGTCAGAAAGGGTCCACTCATGGGTGGAGGGGGCATAGCAGGGTATGGTTGTCGATAAGGGGGAGGAAGGTAATTGGGGTCCTTGATATATCAGTGGATATTTGGGTGTACCATACATAGGTCATGGTTGGATGTATGGATTGTGGTGTGTTCTGGTGTGTTGTGGTACCAATAAATCCATCTGTGAAGTGAGACATCCCAGGTTTTTCTTGGCTGAATGGTACGGGTCTTAGGACATCAGGTAGTATTGTGTATAAGTATCCTGACTATGCATAAATGAGGTCATATTTTTTAGCCTTGCTAATGGATTCCTCTTCGGTTTGGGGAAAGCTGGAGGCCACATATTTGGCAAGGAGAGACATGAGTGATCTGAGAAACCAATCGAGGCATTGTTCTTTTGTGGTTTCTTCTTTGCATAAACTACATCACTGATGCCATTCGTGAATGTGGTCAATGATATGTGTGGATCATGTCTGTTTAAACTCGTAGAGCAGTTCACGACCATTGTCATGATGAACTGGTAGTTGAAAGAAGGTAAAAAATGTTTTGGCCAAGGATTCAAAAGTCACGTGGGACCCTGATTTTTCATACACATACCATTTGGTTAATGGACCTATGAGTGTGTGCTAAAATAACCTTAAACAGATGGAGTCATCCATGATATTGTTTGAAGAGAACCATAAGTGGAAGGTCATGATATGGTTGGTGGGATATTCTCCTGCCTTTCCTTCAAACTTGGGAATGTCTGAAGGTAGTTTGGTAGGCATAGCAGGCCATGTGGGGTCATGCAATATAGGGTCATTTGTGAGTTTACTCAAATCAGGTATGTTGAGGGATGCCAGATATGGCATGTGGAGTTCTGGTGTAGGATTATTTCTAGCCATGGTATGAGCAGGTTGTGTACCTGACCCTTGAGGGGGGTTGGGTGGGGTTGTACTTCCCCCTTGAGAAGAAGTTTTCCCCTTGCTTCCTTGTAAAGGAGAGCTAGTGGATGGTTGTCCTTAGGAATTGGACCTAAGTAAAGTGAAACCAAGCAAAGTTGATCCCAAGATAGTGGCGCTTACAGGGGTGTGAGAGGGTTGAGTTCGTGAGTTGGGGAGACTAGGAACTCCTCTAGAATATGAGGGAGATTTTGCAAGAGTCTAGACCGACGAGATTTCTTTGGGTCCCCTATGATGTATGACTAGAAAAGTAAATGTGTGCAAATTATGATGAGAGCAATAAATGAACAAGAGACTTGTATATTTTGGACCGTCACAATATTTCTCACAATCGCATGTAATCACAAGAGCATCATACATAAATCAAATTGACAAGAAGAATTCATGTAGGTAGGTGGATTTTGTTTGCATGGGAGAACAAAGAAAAAAAATTCTTGTGTCCTATAGATGCATAACATCCTTCCTCTCAAATAGCATTAGACCTTCCAATAGCACTCAACAGTGGGGTCTGAAGCCACCAAAAGAGGAACTAGTGAAGGATGAAATAATCAGTTATAATGAGGGGTAGAGGGTGCATATCCTAAAAGAGTTGGTGATATTTCCTAATAGCCACACAAAATCTGATCAAGGTGCAATTGCATCCCACAATTTCCACCTGAGTAGATGTCCTAAAATTTGGCCACTAGGTACCTCTGTCAAAGTGCGACATTTATATTTTTAGCCTCAGAAATGGGTCATGGGATGGATCCCTTCCAAGAGGTGGGTTCCTCAAGCGGGGACACACAGAACAACCAGACCTTGACATTCAACCCTTCATGGGTATCTCCCTGCCTTATGGTGTTAGGAACACTTGACTTGGATGATTTTAAATTTCCCTATTTATCAACTTCTAATGTTTGAATATGTGAGAACCAGATAACGGGGGGTTATTTGGATGCCTACCCCCGAGATCCTACCTAGAATAAAATATTTCTTTCGGCACCTCCTGTGGAGGAAAACTTAGTGAGTTTTTTAGAAAATTTTTAGATGTGGTTGTTTGAGAGATTGGGGGTGTGAACCAATCTCGTTTGATTTAAGTGGGTGTGTATAATTTCTTCAAGAAATAGTGGGACATTTTGGAATCCCTTTGGAGAAACCTACTTCAACCTCCACAATTTGAGATGAAATTATGTGAGTGAGTAGTGACTTTGTGTGTGAGAAAGTGAGAAAATGTGCCAAATATTTAATAAGTTAGGTGTCACCTTGCAACATGTGGACTTCATGTGGTCCTTACAAATCTTGATTACCTATCTTGCTAGATGCCATTGGTAGAACCTTGCAAAATTTTAAAATCCCTAAAGAACTAGAATGTGGACATGTGGGTCCTTACCAACCCTTTAAACTCCCTAATGTGGTTTAATATAAGAAATATTTTGAGAAACTATCCTAGATTGCAAGCATGTTGATCCAGGTGGATATTGGTGGCCACCCACATATTCCACTTGGACCCTCACCAGTGCTTCTTTCAGTTTTTTGGTTTTCGCACAGTGTACAATTTTTAGCAATTTTTCGAGTCCTGAACTTCTGGAGCCGTTTTGAGGCCCTAAACAATGTTTTTTGGGGTATGTTGTTGCGGTTGAAAAATTTGTCACAAATTTTGTCAAAAATGTTGTATTCCTCGGATAGATATTTCCAATGGGCTATCATACGCCTAAAACAGAGATCGTATGCAAAAGTTATGACCCCGGGAAGTTGATGTACCAACTTACCCAAACGGGGCCCACATGACTTTTGGCGCTTCATCTTCCAGGGTTAGGCTTTTGGATGTCTAGGACTTTTGGAATTCCCGTCTACTGTAAAAGGGCCTTCAGAGCCTCATTGTAATCATCTTCTCACAGATGCGAGTAGCGGCCACATCTCTTCTCAGAGATAAGCTACCAGCGCCCTAGCTAGTTTATTTCCATTCTGTCTGTAAGCATATTTCAGTCATTTGTTATTAATGAAATGAAGTCTTATTTCCGTTGCATCTCTGTGTTTATGTGTATTTCTGTATTTCATTGTGTTCCTACATAAATCCGGATCAGTACCTGCCCAAAAAAAAGCAACAGGAAAACTATATATTTGTAAGAGCACTTGTTGGTTAGAACTTCATAAAACCATTAACTTTCTTAATAAAAGCAATTTGTTGAATATGGTGAAGTAAACAAAAATCTTATAACAACAATATTTATAGAGCAATACTTCACATAAAAGGTCTTGAAACTAGCTTCAAAATAACTAAAAACCATTAACCATTGAAGTCATAACATTAGCATTTGACAAAAGCACATAAGACAAGGTATAATTCATCCTTTACAATTGCTTTATGAGCTTTTAATGTTGCATCTAATGGTTGTAGCTTACTTTAGTAACAACAACAATGTTGTTAGTAGGTCAAGCTATTCTAGGGTTAGAAAGTGTTAGTGGGTTGTTCAAAGAGTAGGTTTTGAAGGTTGTGTTGATCAATTACTCAAGGGAGGACTTAGACTAGTGCTTTCGTAGGGAAAATGGAGTCAATAAAGTGTCAGCAAATGTTGAAGGAAAAGGATGATAATAGGAGAGCCAAAGACAAGAGGGGTTGATAATTGAAGTGTTGGTAAGCCAAGGCTTCAACCACCAAACCCTAGGGGAAAATGACTACTAAGGTGTAGGTAACCCTAGGCCTTAGTATATTTTCCTCCCTCTTTAACTCAAAGATGAAGTAAATGATAGCTACGATGAAGCAATAAGAGCTAGGGTGTTGCAATGGCAAGGCCCTTAGCAATGGCTTCAAGAAAAATGACTTCTTGGAAAAATCTAGTAGGTGAATAGTTATTGAGATAAGGACAATAACATGTGCTTAATTTCCTAGGGTTTTAATCTAGCAATTTCATAATCTTAGTAAAATTCAAAGCGAAGATACTATAGCCAATTAAAGGAAAGAAGAATTGTAGAATTTTAGTTACATTCACCAAGAATAATCTAGCATATGCCCTAGTTGAAGACTTTCCACCAAGAAAATGCCCCAAAACACCAAGATTAGCCTTCCTCCAACAAGTGCGCACTAAATTTCAGTCATAAAACCCTAAGTAGGGCACAAATTTCAAACCTCATAAGTGTGAGTGAAATATCATGAAAAATAAGGAGGATTTTTACCCTATTTATACAATACTAATGACCAAAATTAGGTCAAAAAGGCCGACATGGCTAGTTACAAATAATATCTAGTTTTTTACATTAAATGTCATAAAAAACCCTAAAATAAGATGCTAAGGTGACATCATGCCCTTTTAGGGTGACGTTAGGCCCTTTTTGGGCAACATTGGCCTCCTGGAGCAAAATGTTAGGCCTTCTTGGGCCTCAAGAACCTGCCACATGTGCCATTTGGCACATAACTGCCTCCAAAACATCCCAAAACATTGGATGACATCATGGGTGACCTGGGTGATGTCATGGGACTTCCAAGTCCTACATCATGGTGGAAATGGCACAACCCCCCCGGGTCTAGGCCTGCGAGGTTACCCTTTGTGAAGCATCCTCCTCTCTCTCTGGTGCAATCCTTTGATCTGTCTTTGCCCTCTGTTGGGGTCTCAGAATCCATCTGGTGGGATTTTATCCCCATGGAGGTCTGAACTAATCATCTCCCCATGTGTACATGTCCATCAGGTACCTGTCCATTGGATGTGGCCCTGCAACATCAACAGATACGCCCTCCATGGGATCCATAAGTCATAGGGATCATAGCAATTTCAATCACATATAATCATCAAGTTATTAAACATGTTCATAAAACCCCCTTTACCTGGACAAGTGATAGAAGATATTCTGCTAATCTGCAAGCCAAGTTTGGAGGGAATGCTAGGACATCCTATTAGGCTAATGCTCATTGGATGTGGGATGTTTCTAGGAGAATTCAAATCTAGGCCATGTGAGTGGATGAGGTGGTAAGGGATGTCTGGGCAAGGGGTGCAGTGATAGTAGGAAAATGTATGGCATACCTGTGAGTGCCTCTGTAGAGGGTGATTTGCGCTTGTCATAGATGCAAATGTTTCCAAGCCCATTCATGCCTTTTATATTTTATTCTTATTTTTTTTTCGTTCAGAAGGCTATTTAGGGGACACTTCCCTAGCGTGGTGACTAGTGGTGGCAATGTTACCCACAAACATTTCACGGAAATGAGAAGGTTGACTCATGATGAGACCCCCTTTCTCTTCGCTATGCCACCAAGGGCCACTACCCTGGCATGGTGAGTAGCTTTTGGTAGTGTCATACCGCTACATACCCATGGACTTAATAGGCTAGCTCGTGATGAGACCCCGCGTCCTCTAACTAGGTCTTGTTTTATTATTTTTTATGGGTCCCTCTATTTCTTGCTAAGAATATTTGTATTGCTTTCTTTGGGTTCCCTGGGTGAAGCATCTCATGGTTTCATTCTTTTGGCTTTTATCTTTTGCCAACTACTTTTACCCTCTGGGCCTTTAGCCCCTTCTTCCCACTAGGTAAGGTACAACCCTTAGATATTTGGCCAACCCAATCCCCGGACCAATGTAATGGGATGGATGAGCGAGAAAAAGATGAAAAGTGGTAAGTATGGTGGGAGCGGACGATGGCCTTTCATGAATCCCCCCAGTGGAAACTCAAACCCTATGGGTACCATCTTACTAGGGCATCCTGGAATTCCCCCCAGGTATCATCAAGTGGAAAGGCATAAGGTCCAAGAACATGTTAGAAGAAAAAATAATTAAATGCACATATTCAAGGTTTTGAGGATCAGAGTGACACATACCATGATACTTGGACTCATTACCTCATGGAGAAAGATCCATATCTACTGCAGGACCAAGCCGAGGTGATGGATGTTGTTGTTGCTGACAAAGTGGAGGCGTTGAAGAATGAAAGGATGGGCCCTCCAGGGCCATGATCAAGTCGATCTGGCTCTCAGTACTCCATGTCTAGGACCTGTTGGCCTCAATACATAATCTCCTTAGTTATCCCTAGACTAGGGGATAACAGGGCCTACGATGATTCACTGTGATAATCAGAGTTGTATCAAACTCTTTGAGAATCTATTTTTTCACGACAGATCCATGATTGGGTTCAGAGAGGACTATTTAAGCTTGAGTACATTCCTATTGATGAGCAGATTGCAAACATTCTCATGAAGTCTTTGCCAAGGGGCAATCATGTCTACTTCAGAGACAAGATGGGAATGGTGAAGAACACTTTTCTCGGTAAGAGGGAGTGTTGAGTTTTTGTACCTTCAGATGTTATCCCCTTTTTTTATTGAATGTCTAACACAAAGGGGGGGACAGTGACCCTCAACTCACTTTATTTTATGTTATAAAGTCAAAGTGACTTTATGAACAATTAAATCACAAAGTGACTTCATTAACATAAAGTGACTTAGGAAACTTAAGTAGAGAGGGAAATTTAATATCCACCCTTGATCTTGGTTGGCCTAGATCTAATCTTGGCCATTGGTTTCTAGGTTATCCTAAGGATGAGGCTAAAGCTAAGGAAGGAAGGAAAAAGGTCATTCATTATTGAAGAGAGGAGAGGAAGAGAAGCTTCGAGAAGAGATGGTGCACCATTTGAGAGGGGCGCACTTGCTTTGGAGAAGGGGTGCACCATTTGTGAGGGCACGCTTGTGGATGAGGGCATTCAATATTGACGAGATGTGCACCAAAAGAGTTAGGGCACACAATCTCAATGTAAAAGGGCACACTAGCTAAGGAAGGGGGTGCAAGCATTAAGAGGGTGCAAAGCTTCAACAAGCAGGAAAGCTAAAGGAAGGGCACACACTTCAAGGAAGATACCAAGGCCAAGCCTGTGAGGAGTTCGCTATTGTAACATGTTCCTCTTGCTTTTTCTTATTGTTATACTATTTCTCTTAGAACTCCATAATACATTTCCTCTTATATTGGTTTTGCCCATGGGGATTTTTCAAGGGTCATGTTGACAAAAACCACTTGTGTATAAATCTTGTGGTTTTCATATTTCCTTATCAGCATTAAAGTGTAAAATATTAGAGGGTATTTTCTGTTTTGAAGTAGTTTGAATGTGTTAATCATGGACAACAAAACTTCCTAAATAAACACTTTCAAACAACAACTTCAAAATGACATTAAATCATACCTAAAAGGAAGTTCTAAAACAACGTTATATTAGACTTCTTAGCATCTTTCAAACAACAACTAGAACAAATTTGCTTCTGTTGAATTTTGTAACTATGGTCAATCTTCATAATGTGAAAAGTAAAAAGTGAAAATTTGTGTTTGTTGTGGAGGCTAGTTTAGTATAAATATATATAATAAATAAATAGTTACTTATTATCCAAGTGAAAAGTTTTGGAATATGCGTGAAAATCAAAGGTTACGTCCATATATAGAGATGTGATGCTTTCTTTTCAATTCATTGAGTTTGTGCAAACGTTAGTTGGCCTCAGTTAATGTTTTTTCTACGTGATCTTTTGAGTAAATGTGTTAGAGAATTTGGTGGTTATCCTCGCTTGTACAGTTGCTTAGATGAACTCTAAAGAATGGCGTCTCGCAATTGTAACTGTCAGTCTCTCTAGTTATCAATTAAATCTGTCGATCATGGCATTCACTTCTTTGAGTTAGGATTACATGTGGTTATCGTACGTTACCAATCCATGAGATATTTGTATCAAAATCTGAATCTTAACTCGACATTAGTTTCCCCCTAATAGTACACGTGAAAATCAACAGTGCGGAGTAAGATTGATTATATGCCATAACACGTTCATCCCCTTCCTCGGTGTCTCAATAACGGGTTCCAGAAACGATAATCCATTGAGAAACAAATGGTTCTGATGATTCATGGCGATGTCGTATTCATACAAAGTAATATAATCTGTCTAAGTGATATCACTCTGGTTGGGACGAGCATATTAAACCAATATCTTTGGGATGTCATTTTCAGGCTTATTATTGGCAGCTATTTTCTCAATCATTAATTTCATAACATTTTTGTTGAGACTATCAATGGGATTTCCCGAAGGGTATGGATATGCAGCGTTGTTTGTGAGGATGGCCTCATTCGTCGTTGAATTCAAGAAGTCGATGATGATGTCTACAATCTCAGAAGGGCTCAACAACAACTTCTGAATGCTCACAGTGTTGAGCAAGTAGGCAAAGTTGGAGCCAATCTAAGTTATAGAAATTCCATTACTAAACACGAAGCCGTAAAACCTAACATTGCCAACATTCACAATTCTAAAGCGATATTTACTTCTCGTCACTCTCAAATAAGTGTTCTATATGACACTAGGTATGAATGGAGGGGTTTTTCATTGGTAGAGTTCATGTAAATGGATCCGTCTTTAGCAAAATTCTTATCAAACATGAAAAATTTGTTATAACCCTATATTTCATAGTATCACCTGGTGATTACAATTTCTTCCTCTAGTCATATTTTATTGTAAATAATATTTTATTATGCAAATGATTTACTAAAAGAAAAAGAAAATAAAAGACTAAAGAATAAAGAAAAGAAATAGAAAAAATGAAAAGAGGGTATAAAAATAAAAATATATAAAACCCCATGAAAATAAATTTGGTTTGACTCATACCATATAATCATGATCAAACCTTTTAAATTTATGTTGTTAGGTTAGTGAATAAATTTGGTCAAACAGTTTAATCTTGGCCAAATTAGTTAGGTTATAGTAATGATTAATCCAATAGTCTAAGCTGGATTAATGTGTTAGTTGATTAGGCTAGGAGTTAGGTTAGTGATGTTTATTTCAATAAAAATTGCAAAGGGATTGTTAAAATACCCTTTATTTGAGTAAATTTGATGTTTTTTAGCTTAGGAAATAATACCTTTGATCCAGGTGGATTTCGGTGGCCACCCACCTTTTCCAACTGGCTCAAAACAGTTTTCTGGCAATTTTGGAAATTTACTATTTTTAGCAGTTTTTACCTTCTGAGGACATTTTGAGGGCCCAAATGAAGGTTTTTCAAGATTGAGATTCTTAATGATAGCTAAAGGCATGATTGACCCCCAAAATGAATCTCCTCAATGATACCTTTCCAACGAGCTATCACACGCCTAAAATGGAGATCGTATGCAAAAGTTAC
>CBVK0100413236.1:0-19938 GCA_900067695.1 Picea abies | reverse complement strand
TATATATATATATATATATATATATATATATATATATATTTATTGATGATCATTTAAAGTTTTGACACATTTTCCTGTCATATTCATTTTGACTTTAGATCTATCAAGTTTTGAGAAGGATAACTTTAAAAAATGTTTTTACTTTAAAGGATTTGATTCCTCATAGTGATTGATAAATTCATAGTTAAGATGGATCTAATTTAATATTAAGTACAAAAACAAATCAATATAAAAGAATCACAAGAGCCAAAAAAATTATGTGCTTTCCACTATTGAAAAAAACTTTTGACCATTGTGTATTTCTCTCCCTTTCACGAGAAGATTGTTGAATGTTTACTTCATTTACATGATATATCATGTAAGTGTAGGTATGTTTACTTCATTTACATGATAGAGTGTAGGTAACACATAAATCCAGTGACACTTTGTGAACATGTGGCTTAGTTATTATTGAGCATGTTGGAAATGGATGACCCATCCCTTAAGTATAGGTGATCTTTTAGTCCATGAAAAAATAAAAAAATACAAATATTTGTTTGTTAGCTTTAAGAGTGATGAGAAAGACTGTTAAAGTATCTGAGAACAATGTTCTTACTTTGTACAAACGAGGTTGTATAAAAAACCCAAACCACATAAACTAAACCTAATTAACAATACCATACACGTATACTCCTTGTCTTGTCTTATTTTTTCTTTAAACTACATCAACAATATTTCCATGAATATTTTTCCATTTGGTTCTCTTGTAATTAGATTTCTACATTTTGTACGAGAATCCCAAAAGCACATTTATGTAATTTTGTATAGAACTCTGTAAATCACACAAGGAAGACAATAGGTTTTGCATATTTATGCAATTTTGTATAAAACTTTGTAAATGTGGAAATCTAATACTCAAGCTTTAAGCACTACACAACCTTGTCAAAAGTGTGTTTTCTAAAACTTTGATATTTTGCATGGTTTTAAAAATATATCACATCAAAATTCTATGCCATACATTTATGGTCTATGCCATACATTTATGGCAAGTGTGTACACTTTTTCAAAAACTTGTCAAAAGTGTTTGGTAGAACTTTGATATTTTAAAAAATATATCACATCAAAATTCTATGTCATACATTTAAAGTCTTTACACTCTTTAAAAAAATTGTCCTAAGTGTCTAGTAGAAATTTGATATTTTGCATGGTTTTAAAGAGATATCACATCAAAATTCTATATCGTACATTTAAAGTCTTTACACTCTTTAAAAAAATTGTCGTAAGTTTCTAGTAGAAATTTGATATTTTGCATGTTTTAAAAAGATATCACATCAAAATTCTATGCCATACATTTATGGCAAGTCTTTACACTCTTTCAAAAACTTATCAAAATTCTATGCCATACATTTATGGCAAGTCTTTACACTCTTTCAAATACTTATCAAAATTCTATGCCATACATTTATGGCAAGTCTTTACACTCTTTCAAAAACTTGTCATAAATTGTTGGTAGAACTTTGATATTTTGCATGGTTTTAAAAAGATATCACATCAAAATTCTATGCCATACATTTATGGCAAGTCTTTACACTCTTTCAAAACTTATCATAATTGTTTGGTAGAAATTTGATATTTTACATGGTTTTAAAAATATATCACATCAAAATTCTATGCCATACATTTATGGCAAATCTTTACACTCTTTCAAAAACTTATCATAAGTTTTTGGTAGAACTTTGATATTTCTATGACATACATTTATATTACAAGTCTTTAAACTCTTTCAAAAACTTGTATATTTTGCATGGTTTTAAAAAGATATCACATCAAAATTCTATGCCATACATTTATGGCAAATTTTTACACTCTTTCAAAAACTTGTCATAAGTGTTTGGTAGAATTTTGATATTTTGCATGGTTTTAAAAAAATATCACATCAAATCAAAACTCCATTTATGGCAAATCTTTACACTCTTTCAAAAACTTATCATAAATGTTTGATAAAACTTTGATATTTTGCATAGATTTAAAAATATATCACATCAAAATTCTATGCCATACATTTATGGCAAGTCTTTACACTCTTTCAAAAACTTGTGATAAGTTTTTAGTAGAAATTTAATATTTTACATGGTTTTAAAAAAATATCACATCAAAATTCTATGCCATACATTTATGGAAAATCTTTACACTCTTTCAAACACTTTTCATAAGTCTTTGATACATTTATGGAAAATCTTTACACTCTTTCAAACACTTGTCATAAGTCTTTGATATTTTGCAGGGTTTTTAAAAAATACCACATCAAAATTCTATGCCACTATTACACTCTTTCAATTGGTATTGAAAGCCGAGTTTGAATTACCTGAACAACATAAAATGCTCCTCATTCTATGCCACTGTTACACTCTTTCAATTGGAATTGAAAGTCGAGTTTGAATTACATGAACAACATAAAGTGCTCCTCTTGCACCTATATTCTTTGTCAACCATATTGATATTAGGGTTGCAAAACAGTTTAATATGCCCATGCACACAATCATCTTAATGGCTAACTTTTGTTTCCAAATCACAGAAATGTGCAAAGCTCTTTTCTTCATACTGAATTTGCATATGTTTTTTTGGCTTGATCCACTTTTTATACAAGCTCGGTGAAGTATATGGGGAAAATAACAAAACTTTCCTCCGAATCAAGAAAAATATCCCTGCTCATCTTCAACTGTTTCTTATCTATAAGCAATGTGGAGGATCTCTGAAACATGGGAAAGCGAGAGCACGATTCAGGCATGTCCTTCTGGAGATTCTTTGTTCACATCTCAAGGAAGCTCAAGTGTGAAAAAAGAGAGCATTGCCGCAACAACCATTCTTGCTATAACTCCATGCAAGGAAAAAGATGTAAACCAACTTCTTCATGCTATTTCTTCCACGTTTATTTTATATTTACGAGGTCTTGTAATTTCTTATCATGCCGCTTTTGCTTGTTTCTGTTATATTCATAAATGCGGAAACAAAAATATCATAAGCCAAGCATAGTCACGCAGAATTAAAAGACATAGAGATTTACGTGGTTCACCCAAACGTTAGGATACGTCCACCAAGTGAAGGTATCAGTTGTCTTATTATTCAGATCATGGAGATTACAGTAGCTCACTCACACTCGTTGTTTGTCTCTACAGGCTTACTTAAATTTATATACATTTACATAGGAAACCGATTATTAAATGCAATCTCATCCATATTCTAACTTGGTCTTATTGGTTACAACCAATGCTGGATTATAGGATCTGAAATACTAATCCTATAGGAATTTGTTGTCACTAGTTTCCAACAATCTCCACCTTGACCTAATCCATGACTTGTCTTACAAAATGGTACTTGATAGGTATATGTTTTGTTTTACTGTGGTAGGTTGGATTCTTAGCCAAGTGAATAACACTTTGAATATCACAAAGTAACTTTACTTTGTCCTACATCCTTCCAAACTCACCAAACAAACCTTTCAACCAAACTACCTCTTTCCAAGCATGTGAAGCAACTATGTATTCTGCTTCTATAGTGGATAAAGAAACAATGTTCTGTAGCTTTGACATCCAACTAATAGCTCCACCTGCAAGAGTAAATGCATACCCTGAAGTCGACCTTCTCTTGTCCAAATCAGTTGCAAAATCAGAATCAACATATCCACAGACTAATTCACAACCATTGTTATAGGTGATATAATAATCACTTGTGCCCCTCAAATACCGAAGCACCCATTTCACTACTGCCCAGTGGTCTTTACCTGGATTTTCCATATACCTACTGGCAACTCCAACTTCATGTGAAATTTCTGGCCTTGTATAACCATCCCATACATTAGACTTCCTATTGCATTAGCATATGGTATTTGAGACATATATTCCTTTTCTTCTTTTGTACTAGGACATAAAATTGAAGAAATCTTAAAATGGGAAGCCAAAGGGACTAAAACTGGTTTCACTTCGTTCATACCAAACCTCAAAAGTATCTTCTCAACATACTTTTATTGTGACAACCAAATCTTACCATTCCTCCTGTCTCTGAATATCTCCATGCCCAAAATCTACTTTGCTGCTCTATCGAATGTCCTAGCCATCTGAGCCTTTAACCTGTTGATCTCAGTTATGATTTTTCTTGCTAAAAGCATATCGTCAACATACAATACTAAGATAATGAATATTCCATTATTCAATTTCTTAAAGTAGACACAATTATCATACTCACTCCTTGTATAATTCTGGCTCACCATGAAAGAGTCAAATTTATTGTACCATTGTCTGGGCGACTACCTTAGGCCATACAATGATTTCTTGAGCCTGCAAACAAATTTCTTGCTGCTATTCTGAACAAACACTTGAGGTTGTTCCATGTAAATTTCCTCATCCAAATCTCCATGTAAGAAGGTAGTTTTAACATCTAGTTGCTCCAACTCCAAAACAAGTAATGCAACCAATGCTAACACACTTCGAATTGAATCAGACTTAAAAATTGGTGAAAAAATCTCATGAAAATCAATACCTTATTTATGAGAATATTCTTTCGCAACCATCCTTGATTTTTACCTTTCCACCTTATCATCAACACCCTTCTTTAGATTGTAGACCCACTTGCAACCTACAATTTTTCTGTCTCTTGGAAGTTCTACCAGGTCCCATGTGACATTCCTTTCTATTGCCTTCATTTCATCCTTCATTGCTTCTTTCCATTTATCATTATTAGAACCCTTCACAGCTTTCTGATAGCACGAAGGTTCATCATCATTAGTACTTAAAGACACTGATGAAACAAAATCATCATACCTTCTTGGAGGATTTCTGACCCTCGTAGACCTCCTTAGGGAAGTTTATGGATCATCCACATTATGTTGATTATTATCATCAACCATGTCTTCCTCTGCAGGAAACTCTTCATGAACATCTTCAGAAACGTGTTCATGTTCACTTTCATCTGTATGTGTCTCACATCAGTTCACTTTGTAACAGTTCCATCAAACATCTTAATTCGAATGCTACCAATTCCCACAACTTTACACGACATATCATTTCCCATGTAAACTAATTCCCCCATCTATAGACTGGTAAGTAACAAACTAGTGTCTATGAAGACACATGTGATTTGTAGCACCGAAATCTAATAACCAATGTCGATCATGACATGAACTAATACTAATTGATAAAACTTCATCAGCCATACCTAAACCTGTTGTTGAACCTGTTTCGGTTGCATTTTCTTCCTTCATCTCTTTTGGAGGGTCTTCTTTGGAGGCATGTTGTCGCTTCCAACAATCCTTCTTCAGGTGTCCATATTTGCCACAAAACCAACACTTAAGTTTTCTCTTCTTTCCCTTCGACTTTGACAGAGAGAAATCCCTCTGACCGTGTCCTCTTCATTTAGGTCTTCCTCTGACCATCATCGCCTCAGATGTAGAATTTTTTGAATTTGATTTATTCCTCGTTTCTTCAAATGGTAGTGCTCCAACAATAACATCAAACTCAATACTTTCTATTGTGTTGGAACTAATAGAGGTAATAAAGTGATCCCAAGACACATGCAAAGAACACGATAATGTAATTGCTTTGTCTTCAGAATTGAATTTAACTCCCATTCTGGTCAATTGAACTAAGAGAGTATTAAAAGTATTTAAATGATCAGCTATTTTCATAACTTCCTTCATGCGCAAACTATACAATTGTCTTTTCAGGAAGATCTTGTTCATCAAGGATTTTGTCATGTACACACTTTCCATCTTCGTCCATAAACCGACTGTTGTCTTCTCTAGAACAATGTTGAACAAAATATCATTGGCCAAACACAGGCGTATGGCACTCAGTGCTCTCGCATCGATCTCATCCCATTCATCATCTGAAATGGTCACGAGTTTCTTTTCTTTTCCCAAAAGTGCCTTCACCACGCCTTATTACATGAGTAGATTGTGCATCTTCACCTTCGAAATCTTGAAGTTGTTCTTGCCATTGAACTTCTTGATTTTGAATTTGGCACTCTGAGTTTTCTCCATTAGCAGAAAGAAAATTTACAAAAAACACAACTTCTTATAATAACCAAGGCCCTTTGAAAAATATGTGGAGGAATAATGGTATAAACTTCACAAGGTTAATAAAAAAAAAGTTTAATAAAAAACCTTTTACTAAAAAATTCACCTTTTAATAAAGAATTCACCTTTGCTTTAATTCCTCCACCTTTTTGAATTTTTTTAAATATTCACCTCATGACAAAGTTGATCCTTCAACTTTTAATAAAAAAAGTCAACCTTTCATACCTTTCATACTTTGCAAAAACTTTCATTTATACCATGTGAATTTTTATTTTAAAAAAGAGATTGTGACCTTTGTTTTAAAAGAGGAGTTGTTGCACCTCTTGATGCAACTGGAGTGTGGTGATCTTAAAGGGTCTACGCACTGTACCACATAGATGGACTACGACAATTTTAGGCTTTTCACAACGTGATAAGTATGGCTAGTAAGACGTCGCACCCTTCCAGAGGAGGGACCTGCGACGATGTGGAAATCGATGCACCTCACACATATGGAATTGTTGTTGCTCCTCTGAAATTTGATGCCCTCGACACCCTCTCCTTAAACCAGCTCTGATACCACTTGTATATTCATAAATTCGGAAACACAAATATCATAAGCCAAGCATAGTCATGCAGAATTAAAAGACACCGAGATTTACGTGGTTCACCAAAATGTTGGGCTACATCCACCAAGTGAAGGTATCAGTTGTCTTATTATTCAGATCATGGAGATTACAATAGCTCACTCACACTCCTTGTCTGCCTCTACGGGCTTACATAAATTTATATACATTTACACAGGAAACTGATTACTAAATGCAATCTCATCCATATTCTAACTTGGTCTTATTGGTTACAACCAATGATGGATTATAGGATCTAAAATCCTAATCCTGGAGGAATTCGTTGTCACCAGTTTCCAACAGTTTCTCATATCTGCAGTTCTGCAAGTAAATATTTGCAGTTTAGGATTATGGTGATCCTAATCTTAATCGATGACCTGTCTTACAAAATGGTACTTGATAGGTATATGTTTTTCTTTATTGTGGTAGGTTGGATTCTTAGCCAAGTGAATAGCAGTTTGACTATTACAAAGTAACTTTACTTTGTCATGCAGCCTTCCAAACTCACCAAACAAACCTTTCAACCAAACTGCCTCTTTGCAAGCATGTGAAGCAACTACATATTCTGCTTCTATAGTGGATAAAGCAACAATGTTCTATAGCTTTGACATCCAACTAATAGCTCCACCTGCAAGAGTAAAGACATACCTTGAAGTCGACTTTATCTTGTCCAAATCACCTGCAAAATTAGAATCAACATATCCACAGACTAATTCAGAACCATTGTTATAGGTGATACAATAATCACTTGTGCCCCAGAAGCACCCATTTCACTGTTGCCCGGTGCTCTTTACCTGGATTTTCCATATACCTGCTGACAACCCCAACTGCATGTGAAACTTATGGCCTTGTACTAACCATCACATACATTAGAATTCCTACTGTATTAGCATATGGTATTTGAGACATATATTCCTTTTCTTCTTTTGTACTAGGACATAAACTTGAAGAAATCTTAAAATGGGAAGCCAAAGGGACTGAAATTGGTTTCACATCGTTCATACCAAACCTCAAATGTATATTCCTCCTATTGTATATACCAAACATACTTCTATTGTGACAACCAAAGCTTACCATTCCTCCTATCTCTAAATATCTCCATGCCCAAAATTTGCTTTGCTACTCCTAGATCTTTCATATCGAACATCCTAGCCATATGAGCCTTTAACCTGTTGATCTCAGTTATGCTTTTGCTTGCTAAAAGCATATCGTCAACATATAATACTAAGATAATGAATATGCCATTATTCAATTTCTTAAAGTAGACACAATGATCATACTCACTACTTGTATAATTCTGGCTCACCATGAAAGAGTCAAATTTCTTGTACCATTGTCTGGGGGACTACCTTAGACCATATAATGATTTCTTGAGCCTGCAAACAAATTTCTTGCTGTGATTTTGAACAAACCCTTCAAGTTGTTCCATGTAAATTTCCTCATCCAAATATCCATGTAAGAAGGAAGTTTTAACATCTAGCTGCTCTAACTCCAAATCAAGTAATGCAACCAATTCTAACACACTTCGAATTGAAATAGAATTAAAAACCGGTGAAAAAATCTCATGAAAGTCAATACCTTCTTTCTGAGAATATCCTTTCGCAACCATCCTTTCTTTCTACATTTCCACCTTATCATCAACACCCTTCTTCAGCTTGTAGACCCACTTGCAACCTACAATTTTTCTATCTCTTGGAAGTTCTACCAGGTCCCATGTGGCATTCCTTTATAATTCCTTCATTTCATCCTTCATTGCTTCTTTCTATTTATCACTATTAGAACCCTTCACAACTTCCTGATAGCATGAAGGTTCATCATCATTAGTACTTAAAGAAACTGATGAAACAAAATCATCATACCTTCTTGGAGGATTTCTGACCCTCGTAGACCTCCTTAGGGAAGTTTGTAGATCATCCACATTATGTTGATTGTTATCATCAACCATGTCTTCCTCTATAGGAAACTCTTCATGAACATCTTCAGAAACTTGTTCATGTTCACTTTCATCTGTATTTGAACTGGTTTCAAACTGAATCTATTGATACTTGGGTACTTCTTCATGTTTCATTTGAACATCTACAACTGATTTGATGAGATATGATTCATCAAATATTACATCTCTATTAATGGCGATCTTGTGGATAGTAGGATCCCACAACCTGTACCCCTTAATACCATCACCATATCCAACAAAGATAAGTGTTTTTTTTATTTTGGATCTAATTAAGAACGTTGATGTTTTAGAATTATAGCATAGGCTTCACAACCAAAAACTTTAAGATTAGAATAATTACAAGGGTGACCTTTCCATACCTCTTCAGGAATCTTGCACTCTATTGTTGTTGATGGTGATCGATTCACCAAATAACAAGTTGTATTTACTGCTTCTGCCCACAAATCCTACTGCAAGTTAGCGTTACTAAACATACTCCTTGCTCTCTCTAGAAGAGTCATGTTCATGTGTTCAACAACTCTATTTTGTTGAGGAGTATAGGAAATGGTTTTATTCCTATCAATCCCAAACTCCTTGCAATAATTCTCAAATTATATTGGCATAAATTCACCACCATTATCAATTCTTAAACATTTAATGGATCTACCATTGCTCTTTTCCGCTAAAGCTCTAAACTGCTTGAAAATAGTTAACACATCAACCTTTCTTTTCAACATATAGACCCAAACCTTCCTATAGAAATCATCTATAGAAGTTACAAAATACGATGATCCTCTATATTAAATAGTAGTGTATGGTCCCCAAACATCAGAATGGATATAATCGAGGATTCCTTCACTTGTGTGTCTTTCGGTTTTTGATTTTTTCCTACTCTGTTTTCCATAAATACAGTGCTTGCAAAAATCTAAGTTTAAATACTTTAGACTAGGAAGTAACTTGTGATCAGATAATACCTTCAATCCTTGTTCGCTCATATGGCCCAACCGTTGATTCTACAGTCGAATAGAATCACTGTTGTTCTCAGATACAATTGTCACATGATCTGACTCGGTTATTCCTTCTAACAAAAAAAAATTTCCAACCTTCTTCACTTTCATAACCAGTAGGATTCCTTTGTAGACCTTCATAACTCCACCTTGAACAATACTCGTATATCCTCCAGTGTCTAAGACTCCCAAATAAATTAGGTTCTTCCTAAGCTCAGGCACATGTCTCACATCAGTTAGTATTTTAACAGTTCCATCAAACATCTTAATTTGAATGCTACCAATTCCCACAACTTTACACAAGATATCATTTCCTATGTAAACTATTCCATCATCTATAGACTGGTAAGTAACAAACTAGTGTCTATGAAGACACATGTGATTTGTAGCACCATAATCTAATAACCAATGTTGATCATGACGTGAACCAATACTAATTGATAAAACTTCATCAACCATACCTGAACCCATTGTTGAACCTATTTCGGTTGCATTTGCTTCCTTCGTCTCTTTTGGAGGGTATTCTTTGGAGGCTTGTTGTCGCTTCCAACAATCCTTCTTCAGGTGTCCATATTTTCCACAAAACCAACACTTAAGTTTGCTCTTTTTTCCCTTCGACTTTGACCAAGATAAATCCCTTTGACCGTGTCCTCTTTCTATAGGTCTTCCTCTAACCATCACCGCCTCATATGTAGAGGTTTCTGAATTGGATTTATTCCTTGTTAGCTCAAATAGTAGTGCTCCAACAATAACATCAAAATCAATAATTTCTGTTGTGTTGAAACTAATAGAGGTAACAAAGTGATCCCATGACATGGGCAAAGAACACAATAATGTAATTGCTTTGTCTTCAGAATCAAATTTAACTCCCATGCTGGTCAACTGAACTAAGAGAGTATTAAAAGTATTTAAATGATCATCTATTTTCATACCTTCCTTCATGCACAAAATGTACAATTGTCTTTTCAGGAAGATCTTGTTCATCAAGGATTTCGTCATGTACACACTTTCCAGCTTCATCCATAAACCAACTGTTGTCTTCTCTGCAACAATGTTGAATAAAACATGATCGACCAAACATAGGTGTATGGCACTCAGTGCTTTCGCATACATCTCATCCCATTCATCATCTTAAATGGTCACTGGTTTCTTTTCTTTTCCCAAAAGCGCCTTCACCACGCCTTGTTGCACGAGAAGATCGTGCATCTTCACCTTCCAGATCTCAAAGTTGTTCTTGCCATTGAACTTCTCGATTTTGAATTTGGCACTCTAAGTTTTCACCATTAGCAGAAAGAAAATTTACAAAAAACACCATTGCTTATAATAACCAAGGCCCTCTGAAAAATATGTGGAGGAATAATGGTATAAACTTCAGAAGGCTTAATAAAAAAAAGTTTAATAAAAAACCTTTTACTAAAAAATTCACCTTTACTTTAATTCCTCCACCTTTTTGAATTTCTTTAAACATTCACCTCATGACAAAGTCGATCGTTCAACTTTTAATAAAAAAAGCAACCTTTCATACCTTTCATACTTTGCAAAACTTTCATTTATACCATGCAAATTTTTGTTTTAAAAAAGAGATCGTGACCTTTATTTTAAAAAAGGAGTCATCGCACCTCCCGATGCTACTGGAGTGTGACAATCTTAAAGGGTCTACGCACTATACCACATAGCTAGACCACGATGATTTAAGTCTTTTCACAGCGGGATAAGTATGGCTAGTAAGACGTCGCACCCTTCCAGAGGAGGGACCTGCGACAATGTGGAAATCAATGCACCTCACACAGATGGAACTGTTTTTGCTCCTCTGAAATTTGACGCCCTCGTCACCCTCTCCTAAAACCAACTTTGATACCACTTGATTCATAAATGCAGAAACACAAATATCAGAAGCCAAGCATAGTCACGCAGAGTTAAAATACACAAAGATTTATGCGGTTCACCCAAACGTTGGGCTACGTCCACCAAGTGAAGGTATCAGTTGTCTTATTATTCAGATCAAGGAGATTACAGTAGCTCACTCACACTCCTTCTCTGCCTCTATGGGCTTACATAAATTTATATACATTTACACACAAAACTGATTATTAAATGCAATCTCATCCATATTCTAACTTGGTCTTATTGGTTACAACCAACAATGGATTATAGGATTTGAAATCCTAATCCTAGAGGAATTCATTGTCACCAGTTTCCAATAGTTTCTCATATCTGCAATTCTGCAAGTAAATATATAGGATGGAACTAGACATTGGAACAATGTTGGTTCAGACTTGACGATTATATCTCTGCATTAAAGAGATCAAACAACAAAAGAAGATACATCAACTTGTCAACATGATTATCTTCTTTGATACATTCTTCATCCTACCTCTATAATCCTGTAAAGCATGCATAGTTATGATCCACATGCTTAAAATTATGTCAATATGATCCCACATTCATTCACTTGCCCCACAATCAATACTGGAGATCAGTGTTTAATAAATCTCCAGTGTTTAATAGATTCATTTAGGTTTCGAATTTTAATTTGCCCACAACCTTTTTTCAATTTGAAAACGTATTAGTCAAATAGGGATAGAGTAATTGGTTTTGGATAGAGTGATTGGTTTCGATGGGTATCGTATGCATGGAAACCCAGGTTTGAAACCCACTTAAGAGGAGACACCAAAAAAATTTGGGTGATTTTGATCTCCCACTGATTTTGATGACTTAGATGTCCCTTGGTCGAGGATGGCTTAGATAGCCCAGGGCTCAGATTTATTAGCCACAAGCTATTAGTCTCAATGGTCACAGACATGCTAGCAAACAAGAAAAGATTAACAATACTCCATCTAAAAATATACATCCTACAAAAATTCATAAAAATGAATGATGGTTTAAGTTTTACAAAAATTGAAGTTTCAAAGAGTTAAAACCATTAGCAGATTCAAGTTAGGATGACATAAGATGTCAAATTTGGGCTAAATAATTGAGAATACAAGAATAAGTCATTTTGCAAAACAAATATAATATTAAAAATATTATTACATTCAAATTTTAAGTAAAATGTGTGGTGGGATAAAAAATTAGAAGATAAAAGAAATTTAAAATACTACAAGGAGGTGGTCAACCTTAATGTAAAAAAATCAAAATATCTCATGTTTTGTTGGACAATCCCCAAAACTCCCTCATCTTTGTGACACTTATAGGGTTGAAGATGAAATTCACTTTCTCTTAGAGTGCCTTGAATATACTCAAATTAGATCACAATTTCAAAATATTTGTCACAATGCCGACCTTCTTGACCTTTTAAGTCATCAAAACTATGGTGATCTAACCTTCTAAGTCATCAAAACTATGGTGATCTAATGTGTTTTTGAGCACAAAAATAAAAGTTTGAAGAAATCCAAGTAATCTCTTAACTTTCTTAAGATCAAATAGATCAATTCGGGTTTTAGTGGATCATAATCATCATCATCATCAATTATTTAGAATTGATTTCCCACAATGCAATTAATGACATAAATTTTATTTAATGATGAAAAGTAATTTAAGACTAAGACATACATTACACTCGTTTGTAATGTAATGAATAAAATAGAGACATCAATTTCCCTTGGCAAGTTATACCATGTAGTAGACACTCAAACTTAACTCGATTGTAATATGAACATGGAGCAAAATCAGCAATTGACTTTGATTGGTTTTGCTCCATACCCGTTGGATATTGAGATAAGAATTACCATGGTGGCCAATTTTCAAGTCGAAAAGATAAAACTCCAAACTTATAAATTGAAATGATATGTTTGGTGACTTGGGGTTCCATGAAACAATGCAAAACTCCAAACTTTAAAAAGTAATGCAGGACTCCAAACTCTGAAAAGCTTGTGCTTTGTAGAGAGCAAGGTGTTTTATAAAGCAACAATGTCTTTCTTTGTAAACCTTTGAGCAAGGTTTTTAAATAAAGCAACAATGTGTACTCACTGTTTTTTTTTTCTTGTCAAGGTTAGGCTAAGCTTGTATTTTAGAAATTTCAATTTAAATAAAGGATATATAGAATATGGTAATTTTTTTTTTGTCTAAATCATTTTCATATATGATAATGGATTTATTGGATTAGTTAATTTAGAGAGTTTAAGAGTTTATTAGTTGAAAAATGGAAGCTTTATCAAAGATAAATAAATAATAAGCATAGGTGCTTAAGAATAATTACAATAAGAAGGATTGAAAATTTGATATGTTAAATAGAGATAATGATAATGATAATGCTTAGCATTGCAAAATGAATTAATGAATTGGAAAAAAAACCTGTATCCTTTACCAAAGATGACGACCTCATAAGTCTTAAACTTCTTGGTAGTAGAAAGATAAATAAATAATACCAACACAATAATTATGACTATGAAAAGCTAAATATTTCCATAGAGAAGCAAAACCTCACATTTAACCATTCAACTAAATTTGTAGACTTACAAGTAGTGAGGGAAGACAAGTTTAATCTACCAACAATATTAATGCTAGCATATTCAAACAACTCCCCATAACTTCTTGGAATAATATCACCATTGGGTAGAGCAATACTACTAACTTGGAATATTATCCTCTTTGGGTAGAGCAACACTACTAAAATTATGGCTTATTTGGGTTTTTATTAGAAGATTCTTTAGGAGTTGTTCGAATTCTCAAGCTATGTTATTTGTTGGTTTTTAGTTCTCTTTGATAATGGGCTATAATTTCATGCTAGTTTGATGGCTTTCTATATAGTTTCATCATTACATTTTTCATTTTTTAAATTGGTCATACAAAGTTGAAGAAAATAAAGAATTTGTATTAAATTATATATTTTTGGTTTGTGGATCATGAATTTAGCAGTTTAATAAATAGTGTGGATAAGAATGGCCTCTGAGTAGTCAATCCCATTTAAGTGAAAAAAAACATTGAATTTCAACATAAGTTTGGAGGACCCTTGAGTTTCAAACTTGGCATGAATCCATATCCTTCCCTTATTGAAGCAAATTGTCTTGATTCTTTAGTCTCTTCTTTCATGTGTGACACTACGAACTTTAGATTTGAATCATTGTTTAAATGTTGAGAGAAGAGCTAAAGAAATTATTTAATTGAGACTAGGGAGGAGGTACTCCTAATTTCTTTCTTTTCTTTCTTTCATTAGCATGTAAAAAAATAGCAAAATTTTATTTGAGGTTGGGAGTCAAGGGGGACATTAATAGAGAAAATACATTATAATTTGTCTATTCATTCCTATAGAGGGTGGGAAGGGGCATTAATAGAGAAATTATAATATAGTTTCTCTATTAATGCCCCTCCCCCCTCCCACCTCTATTAATGCCCCTTCCCACCCTCTCTAAAGGGTGGGAGGGGGGAGGGGGCATTAATAGAGAAATTATAATACCCCCCCATCCCACTCTGGGGGGGGGGCATTAATAGAGAAATTATATTAGGGCAGTATTAATAGAGAAATTATATAGGGGGTGGGGGGGCAGGGCATTAATAGAGAAATTATAATAGGCATTGTCATTTTCAAAGGAATGCAATCATCGTCTGCATCAATATGGATTAGTATAAAAACTAATACATCATCATCATCACAGCACGAGGCTAGCCCATCTTCATAATAATACACTGGATTTACGTCACAGCTATCAAGCCGGAAGTTCAGTGCTAGTCACATCTCATCGTCTTGCTTTACGTCACAACCATCAGGTTGGAAGAAAGGTATACATCATCTTGCTTTACGTCACAACCATTTGGTCGGAAGCAAGGAACACATCATCTTGCTTTACATCATAGCCATTCGAACAGAAGCAAGGAACACATCATCCTGCTTTACATCCAACAACTAGGTCAAAAGCAAGGAACACATCATCTTGCTTTACGTCCAACAACTAGGTTAGAAGAAAGGAACACATCATCTTGCTTCACGTCCGACAACTAGGTCAGAAGCAAGGAACGCATCATCTTTCTTTACGTCCAACAACTGGGTTAGAAGCAAGGAACACATCATCTTGCTTTACATCCAACAACTAGGTCAAAAGCAAGGAACACATCCTGTGTTACGTCACAACCACAAGGTCGGAAGCAGGGATTATCTCATCACAAAAACTACTCCCCCTTTCGAGGAAGGTCCTTTCGGACTATGCCAAGCTTATCTCAGAAGTATTCAAACTTTACATAAGATAGGGGCTTGGTCAACACATCAGCAACCTGCTCATCCGTGCTAATGTATTGGAGCTTTATGGCTCCTCTCTGCACCATGTCATGGATGTAATGATATATGATCTCTATGTGCTTCGACTTATCATGGAATACATGATTCTTTGTCATATTTATGCAGCTCTGGTTGTCACATAGGATCGAGGTTGCTTCCATCTCTAGGTCAAATAGACCGGTCAACAACTTTCGAAGCCATATAGCTTCGCAGCTAGCAGAACACGCAACAATATATTCTTCTTCCACTGTGCTGAGAGCAATGTTGGATTTCTTTCTACTCTGCCATGAGATCATGGATGATCCCAAACTGAAACAACATCTGGAAGTGTTTTTCCTGTCAGCAATGCTTCCTGCCCAATCTGAATCAATGTATCCATTCAATGTGAAATCATGATCTCCTTCATAACTGATACCACAATCTAATGTACCCTTAAGGTGCCTCATCACATGTTTTGCAGCCACTAGGTGAACATGACTGGGTTCTACCAGAAACTGACTCAAGGTGTTCACAGAAAAACAAATGTCTGGTCTGGTGTTCGTCAGGTACATCAACGATCCAATAATCTGTTTGTACAGTGTGGCATCAATCAATTCTAACGAATTATTGACCAGCAGCTTCAGCTTCGCTTCCATGGGTGTATTCATGGGCTTGCATTCCAACATGTCGAATCTCTTCAGGATTTCGACTGCATAATTCCCTTGGTTAAGGAAGATCCTCTCTGGACTCTACCATACCTCAAGACCTAAGAAATAGTGCATTAGGCTGAGGTCTTTCATCTCAAATTCTGAAGCGAGTCTCTTCTTACATTTGGTGATGAGATTTTCTTCTCCAGTTAAGAATAAGTCATCCACATACAACAATAATATCACTGGCTCATCGTTCATAACCTTGAAGTAGAGGTTAGAATTTGCTTTACTCTTGGTAAAGGCCAAGCTCGTTAGGAAACTGTCTATATGACCATACCAAGCTATGGGAGCTTGCTCCAATCCATATAAGGCTTTCTTCAATTTGCAAACATGAGACTTCATGTCTTCAACTTCAAATCCTTGAGGTTGCTCTATATACACTTTGTCTTCAATGAAACCATTTAGGAAGGTTGTCTTTACGCCCATCTGGTGCAACTTCCACTTCATCTTAGCTGCAAGGGATATGATGGTTCTGATCAAAGTGTATCTAGCTACAGGAGCGAATGTCTCTTCATAGTCAATGCCTTCTTTTTAAGAAAATCCACGAGTGACAAATCTTTCTTTATAATTCTCAATACTTCCATCAGCAACATGTTTTACTTTGAAGAACCATTTGGAGGATACCATGTATTTACTCTTCAGTCTGGGAACTATTTCCCATACATCATTCTTTCTTATGGATTGGTATTCCTCTGTCATGGCATCAACCCATTCTTTCCTCTGAATGGCTTCTTCAACGCAGTTAGGATCCTCCTCTAGGAGATCACACATCAAATCCGTATAACTAGAGAATGGATTTGGTCTTTTCACCTATCTCGAGGTTCCTTTGGGAAGACCATACTTTTCTCCATATTGAATAAGCTCTCTAGCCCAAACTGGCTTTCTTTTATGGAAGATTCTCATCTGAGGAGGTTCTTGAGCTTCTATTACATCATGGTCTTCTGGAATTTCCTCATCAGGGGAAGTTACGACTTCCCTCTCTGGTTCTGCGGCTCTAGGAACCTCTCTCATGGCAGTTCTGGGGATTACATGTTCCTCTTCATATACTTCTTCAAGCTGGCATCTTCTTGATTTCTTGAGTGCTGCATCTTCATCAAAGGTCACATCCCTGTTGATCTCAATGTGGTGGTGACCTAGTATATAGATTCTGAAGGCCTTGGAGACCTCACAGTATCCCACAAATATTCCCTTCTTTCCCGAGGGTTCCAACTTATTTCTCTTCTCTTTCGGTATATGAATAAAAAATGGGCAACCAAATATTTTGAGATGGCTTACCTCTGGCTTCTTTCCGGTGAACATCTCTTCAGGGGTTTTGAACCCAAGTGCACTATGGGATAATCGGTTTTGCACATAAACAACCATCATTTTTGCTTCTGCCCATAAGCACATAGGAAGATCTTGATCATGGATCATAGTCTTCACAACTTCCATTATTGTTCTGTTCTTCCTTTCAGCTACACCATTCTGTTGAGGATTATAGGGAGTAGTGAGTTCCCTCTTGATCCCAACATCTTTGCAGAAGTTCACAAACTCTTTTGAGGTGTATTCTCCTCCATTATCTGACCTGAGTATCTTAATCTTTCTTTCAGAAAGATTCTCAATCAAGGCTTTGAAGTCCTTGAACTTGATGGACACTTCATCTTTTAGATTTCAAAAAATACACTCAAGTTTTATGAGAATAATCATCAATGAATGATACATAGTATACATACCCACTATTGGAGGATGAAGGCATTGGGCCACACACATCTGAATGAATGAGTTCTAGGACTCCTTCTTCTTTGTTGTCTCTTTTCAGAAAGGGTTTCTTGATGTTCTTCCCTTGTGCACATCCATTGCATATGCCTTCATGATCAACCTTGAGTTCTGGTAAACCTGTGACCGCTTTTCATATGTAGGGTAGCGCCTTGTAGTTAATGTGAGCTAATATTCTATGCCAAGGTTCACATGGATTCTCAATGGTGTGGGTCATGGCAACTTCTGACTGACCCTTTAGCTTATACAAGCCATTTTCTTTTCCAATGATGATTGCTTCTACAAGACATGGTAGTTAATCTATTCTCTTATCATCTTTGCAGGTGGTTCTTCATCTTCAACTACATGGGCATGGTGCCTCTTATGTTTCCTCTTTTATTCTTCTGATTTGGCTGGACATAATTTCACAATGTATCCCATCTTGTCACAATGATAGAATTATATAGATGAGTAGTCTCTTTCCCTTCGTTGTCCTCTCTTCTAAAATCTCCTTGGATGAGATTCTTTATTATTGAATTTGTTTAGCGATTGAGGCTCTTTATGAGTCTCCTTTTGGAAGTAGGGTTTCCTCCTTCCTCTTTTGGTGTGAGTAGCTAGGGCTTGATCATCATCTTTTGCTAGTAGCTCTTCACGATTAGCTACTCTTGTTTCTTCTTGGATGCATTCATCCCATAGACTATCAAACTTCAACTTCTCCATCCTGGCACATATCGTTTGGATGAATGCATCCCAAGGTCTTGTGAGACCATTTAGGGTCATCATTATGAGTTCATCTTCATCTATGGTGTCTCCAATCACTTTTAACTGTTCATTAAATTTTGAGATTCTGGAGAAATATTCTTGGATCGTTTCTCCTTTATGCATCCTTGTATTCTTCAGTTGAGTTCTTAGATTCATCTTCTGGTTTATGTTATTTACTTCATAAAATCTTCTTAGAGAATCAAATATCTCTTTCAGAGTGTTCTTTGATGACACATAAGGAATCAGGTGGTCTTTGATTGAATCTGCAATGATTCTTTGGGCTCTGATTATGTCCTTTTGATGCTTTGCTTTCTCTGCGGCATCTTCGAGTTCCGACACTTTTTCTTTGATGAATCTTGTTAGGTCATTCTCTGCAAGGATCAAGTCGATCCTATACTTCCATGCATAGAAGTTTTCCATGCCTTCCAGTTTTTCAACTAGCTTCGTGCTTGCAAACATCTTTTACCTGGAGCTAGGAAAATGATTGAAAAATGAAAATGCTCAAAATCAAATTTTGAACTTACCAGGAGATGCACTTGGCTGAGGCAAGTAGCCTGGTGTGTTTGGATCTGATAAAATCCAACTTTTACCCTTCCAAACTTGATCTGTGGATTTATAGACTGGTGCTTCTGGTTTTCTGGTACCTCTGGTACTCTGGTACTTCTGGTACTTCTAGTTCTTTGGTTTTCTAGTACTTCTGGTACTTTTGTGAAACTAGGGTTTCACTTTCCGGGAGATCCAGCCACTGAAAAGGTGCACTGAGAGTGCCAAAGTAATCCTTGGGGGAGGGCGCACTTTTCTAGATGGTATTAGGGCTGAAAATCTTCACCATAAAAAAGCCCTAATTTGCATGTACGACAATCGTGACGTTTTTCTCTTGCAAAAGATGCTTCCTTCAGCTTGGCTCTAATACCATGTTAATGTTTATGCCATTATTATAGTTCTTTG
>CBVK0100413235.1:0-19941 GCA_900067695.1 Picea abies | reverse complement strand
GTTTCCTTCCATTTGATCACCCATCTATGAACAATCGTGACATAAAACTGATGGGCATCGGGCTCTGCTCTTGCTAGCAGTCCAGGAGTGACTTCCGTCGCCAACACTAGGTGCATTAAATGAGCATCTACCAAAGAACACAAATATATTGTTTCCTAAGTTTCATTCAAACAAGTGAGGACCTCTGAAAGATCACATCAGAAAATTTATCCAAGTTATTCGATTAATTAATGTGAGACACAAATATGCAATATGTCACTACCTCTTATTTTCTTATACATTTGAGAATAAAGCATCTACATGGTATTATAACTTGGTTGTTGGCTCTATCACAAGTTAGACATGTTTCAAAACCTTGTTTACATAATTATGTTTGGTGATAAAAGAACCCTTGTTGCTCTATTCCTACAATTGTTAAGAATGAAGATGGAGACAAAGGAAAGGATAAAATATTTTAATTAGAGATTCACCTCTTTGCAAAATAAAATTTCACAACTTCAAAGTTAACTGAAGATACACCAATATAGTTCTATTCCACTACTATCTCGTTGTCTATTGCTATGTTTTTCAAGAAAGAAGGAAAGGATACATTGGCAGCTACTTTTGAACAAGCTCACAAAGTGGAGAAGGAAATGGCAAGTTTGAAGGGAAACCTAGATTTGAGAGAAAGGAAGAATGCTCCCACTGCAAATCCAAAAAAAATCTTGTTATTGACAAATCCAAATACAAAGTCTAGGGACAAGAAGTATGGACATGGAAAATTTGCAATGAGGGATTCAAAAAATGCAAAATGAAATTATCGATTTGAAGAAGAAAATGGGAGAAAAAACTTTAGGGGAAAAGACTTTCAAGCCTTTTATAAATTAACAATAGTTGTGTCTGAACCACTACAAATATCTACAATGAACAACCGTGTAAAAGTAAAAGACATAGCAATGGATCATTTGTGTCACATCCATCAAACATACCATTTAGAGAATACT
The DNA here is from genome assembly GCA_900067695.1 of Picea abies. Lineage (NCBI taxonomy): Eukaryota > Viridiplantae > Streptophyta > Pinopsida > Pinales > Pinaceae > Picea > Picea abies. The sequence continues at coordinate 18,958 of CBVK0100413235.1, read as the reverse complement.
TGTCTAGAATTCACAAATGTCATTGATGACATCTTCAGTGAAGGTACACAAAGATGTTGCAACTAGAAGCTGTAAAATAATAAGTTGAGGAAGAAAGTGAATTAGCAATGGTGCTATGGGACATGATTTCAAAAATGATATAGAGGTTGATGAAGAAGAAGAGATTCTAGAATAAAGTTACACTACACAGACTATAGAGAAATATTATCCTCTTAAAAGGAATCAAAACATGGCATCTATTAATTCACCTTCTTCTCCTATAGTGGTGGAAACAACCACTACTGCTCCTTCAACACCTTCAACCAACAATTTTTCAACTTCATATATGGAGTATAACATTGTTGATGACAATAAGAAGATAAAAGAAGATATCTCTCTACATGATTTATTAAGTATTGGCCAACATCATAATTATTACTAAAGATATTGAATGATCCTATTATTGTAAAGAAGGACGCATTAGTAAATGTTGCCAAATCTGAAACCCCACCTTTCTTTTGACCTTTGAGATTTTTAACCATAACATGCATAATTGCTTGGTTGATTTAGGGGCACCATCTAACATCATGATGTACTGGATGTGTAAAATGTTGAATGCAAAACCCCTTAAGTCTTCCATGCATATCATTCAACTTGATCATTTAAAGGTAAAGGTAGCATGTGAGTTAAAAGATGTATTAATTAGAGTTGTTTCTAATACCCACATTCACCAAGTTGTAGACATTGTCATGCTTGATATTCTTGAAGTTTGCAATCTTTTGTTAAGTACAGACTGGTAACATAATTGCGGGGATACTTCGCAACTCACTAGTATTATTTGTGGCTACCTTCAAAGTGAAAACCTAATTAGATCATAATAGATCGGGAAATGCACATGAAATTGATGGTCATGGAACTTGAGAGAAATAATGAACACATTGTGTTTTTGGAAGCTAGCTTTGGATACTATTTCTAGATTCACCCTATCCATCAAATAAACAGTGTGATCTCCTTTATACAACTCAAACTAATGTTTCTCATTGTAACATAGTATAATTAGATGATGTTAAGAATAGATGTAAGTACTAACATTTGGAATTTGTATTCTGGTGGTTCTAAATTGTAGGAACACGTGGGTGCCAATTATTTTCTTGTTAGTTCGAAGGGTAGGCACACCTTGATTTCCTATAGGCTTGAGTTTGATTACACCAATAATACTACCAAGTATGAGTCCTTGGTCTTAGAACTCAAGAAGGTCCTTGACCTTAATGTTAAATGCGTGGAGGTATTTGGTGATTCAAAAATCATTGTGATGTAGGTAAGAAATTCTATTCATTGTCATTCACCTCATTTGAAAGGTTACTAGCAGGAGGTACAAAATTTAATTTCCAAGTTTGAAGCTTTTAACATAAATTATGTTTCGTGTAGAGAGAATGCAAATGTTGATGCATTAGCTAATGTTGCTTCTCATTTATCCCCATTCGAAGATATCTTAACTAAAAAATTCTTTGTTGAACTTGTTTTCAGACTTTCGGTACTGGATAATGTTACAAGCTAGAAGGTGTTTAATGAAGATCAACATATCATTGAGTTTTTGGCCAATGAGAGCACATTTAAGGACACCATTGTTGATGATAAAGAACATATGAAATATTTGGGTGAACAAAGATGGGATGATCAATCTAAAGACACATAAGATGCTCAAGAATGCAATAACACTTGAGAAGTTGTTTAACCTATAATACCAATTCAAAAAAATTGCAAATGTAAAACAAACAACTCATCCATGCAATAGGAGTTGGTTAATCTTGGGACTGAAGAGGATTTGCAAACTATCAATCTAGGTTATCGTTGTACATAAGTTGAAAGACAAACTTATAATAAGTTATTCAAGTAATAAAAAGATGTATTTTCTTGGGCATATTAATACTTGAAGGTGTACGATACAAGAATTACTCAACATGTGATATCCTTGAAGCAAGAGACTAAGTCCTTTCATTAGAAACTGTGAAAGAATCATCAGTCACTAGAACCATTTACACAAAAGGAGTTGAAGAAGTTACTAGATACAAATATTATCTTTCCAATGCGACACTCATCATGGACTGCGAACCTTGTTCATGTTAGAAAGAAGAGTGTTGAAATAAGGCTGTGTGTGGATTTTAGAAACCTTTATCATGCATTAAAAAAAAAGGTAACTACCATGTTCCACCTATGGAGCATATTTTATAGCTTGTAACGGGTTCTGAAATGCTCTTCCTCCTAGTTGGATTTTCAAGGTACAATCAAGTTCTTGTTTTGGATGAAGATATATTGAAAACTACTTTCAAGAACAAATGGGGTACTTCTGCATATAGAGAATGCCTTTTGGATTGATGAATGTTGGTACCACTTTCCAATGTGTGTTGAATATAGCTTTTAGGGGCTTATAAATCAAAGTGTGGTTGTCTATATGGATGATATCACAATATACTTAAAGAGGTGATCTACTCATCTGCAAAATCTAAAACAAATTCTTGATAGATGCATAAAATATAGTATAGCATTGAATCCCAAGAACAACATTTTCATAGTTATAGAAGGAAAGTTACTTGAGCATATCATTTTGAAAGACATGGTACTAGTAGATCCATAAGGAATGGAAACCATAAAACAAATCACATTTCCACGCAATGATAAATCTATGTAATCATTTTTTGGGAAGATCAATTTTAGAAGGTGAATCACCTTTGATTTTGATGAAATCATTAAACCCTTACAAATGAAAGTCTTCCAATGGATTGAGGTTGGGAAAGAAACCTTTGAAAAATTCAAGGTGGCCATTTTTGTTGCTCTAGTCTCGAGCAATCCATATTTCAATAAATATTTTTACCACTATAGTTTGCATCCAATCACTCCCTCATTGTCATGCTCACTAAAAGGATGAAGAGGGGAGTGAATTTATAATCTCATTACATAGGAATACAAGGTGCTAAACTAAACTATCCTATGATTGAAAAGCAAGCATATGCCATAGTTGAAGATTTGAAAATGTTTAGACCTTGCAAACTGAAGAGCCACACTAACGTCATTATCCCACATTCAATTGTTAGTTCTCTATTTATCCGGAAGGAACTTGGCAAAAGGTGCACAAACTATATGACTATTATCTAAACACACACACACACACACACATTTATTTGTTTATTTCCAGGTTACAAAGCCCAGGGAAAACCCTCGAGTACTTCCCCTCATTTCAAGGATGGTATCAAGGGTAAACCCTAGAATCTTCAGGGCACAAGGTAGATCAACAACAAGGCTCAAAGCCATTACAACAATATACTTGTTAATATCTCAATATGCCACTTACGTGAATTGAATCTGGGTGAGGAGGATAACAATAATTCCTCCCAACCACTCAAGCTAAACCTAATTGACAATTATGTGTGTCTGTGTTGACAATTGTCTGTGTGTGTGTGCACACACACACACACACATACATCCAAGTTACAAATATCAGGGAAAACCCCCAAGTTTTTCCCCTTATTTTGAGGATGGTACTAAAGGTAAACCCTAGAGTCTTCAAGGCACAAGGTCAGTCAACAACAGGGCTTGAAGCCATTACAATAATATCCTCGTTCAAACCTCAACATGTCACTTGTGGGAATTGAACCTAGGTGGGGTGCATAACAATCATTCCTCCCAACCACCCAGATTAAACCCAATTGACACACACACACACACACACACATTGTTGTTGTGTGTGTGTGTACACATACATATATGCTTTGTATTAAAATTAGTTGTAGTTAGTTGCAACATAATCATACAGTGTGTCAATACAACAATAGGGAGGCAAAGCTTCAAATATTGTTTCTAAAAGAAACAAAACTGCAAATTTAACTATTTTCTTGGATGCTCCTCGAATACTACAACTATTTCCGAAAGTCTTTACAAGAGTATTGCCTAACACATTGATTTAACATTAATAAAAACTTACAAAATATATCAAACTATCAATAAAATTTAAGCTTCATCATCCCACTTGGGGTTTCCTTCTAGACATTGACCTAGGAAATTGCAAACTTGTTTACTCTGTCAAATTCCATGATACCTCCCAATGCACATTCCTACTAGACCATTGTTTCCTCCATGCCAATGTCAGGCTCATTTTGAAATGAGCCAACATATTGGCTAGGTGGAGATACTCTTAATTATATGAGTCTCTTTATCGCTTTCTTATTATCTATTAGATGCAACAACATGCCATGTAGTGCCTCTAATCTGCACTCAAGATCTTCATTTTTTTGTTTCTCCTCTTCATGGCTACTTCTATGCCTTTTTCTTTTTCCTTATTTCTTTCAAATTGTAGGGAAGTTCCAATAATATGCCCACTGGATTGTTGGGCCTCAATATCAACTTACTCTTAATTATATGAGTCTCTTTATCGCTTTCTTATTATCTATTAGATGCAACAACATGCCATGTAGTGCCTCTAATCTGCACTCAAGATCTTCATTTTTTTGTTTCTCCTCTTCATGGCTACTTCTATGCCTTTTTCTTTTTCCTTATTTCTTTCAAATTGTAGGGAAGTTCCAATAATATGCCCACTGGATTGTTGGGCCTCAATATCAACTTCGTATTCCCATTCCTCATGTCATTTGTCCCACTATCTAATCATCATTACCGAGGCATCCTGAATCTCTGTTATCTATCACAAATTTCTTTTAACCCCCCTCCTTAACTCTACCATCTTGCATCGTGAGCATAGGTTCGAATTTTGGTTATAGTTTGGCATTCTTCATCTAGTGTTAATACAGACATGATAATTCATTTTCGATCGCCTAGAGGTGGACTTCTAGCTCACTAGATTTGGTCTATCTCAACCTTCCAACGTTGCCTTTCTCACTGAGGCCATAGAAAACAACTATACTAGAGAACCTACTCCCAAGGATGTGAAATAATTATGCCAAAGTGAAAATCCTGCTATCGTGATCATGAATTATACCAAATTCAAATTCCCTTCCCATCACTTCAGAGTTGTTACTGTGACACAGTTCCTAGGTCAACCATGGTATCGTTGCTCGCTTGAGCTTTATGAGCATTCTTGTCTCAGCTTAAGCGTCATGCCATTTTTCCATCCACCTCAATTATATGTGATTAAGAGTTGAGTTGGTCAAAGCCTCTAAGCATATGTTCATGGGAGATAAGATACATAATCCCCCCCCACCTTTTATGCTTAGCATTGCCTCACTTAATCTCATAGCTTCATTGGCTTGACGATCTACCTAAGAATTCTAAGCTCTAAGAACATGAAAAAACTCAATCTCCCTTAGTCCTTCAACTATTTCTTAAGATCTTTGGATTAATCTTCTTAACCTAATATTTCTAGGGATTGACCTATAACACATATGTCTAACAACTATTGTTAAATCCCCAATCACAATGAATTGGCCGATCCCTTTATTAAGTATCAATATTAATCCTTGGAGGAGGACCAATGCCTTTGCCTCATTGTTCATTGATTTACCTAGACCCCAAGAGAAGGTTAGTTCTTCATTTCCTCCAAGGTTTATAAGGACCCCCCTGCACCTAACTCCTTGAATGTGACCTAGATATTAAGCCCACAACCTATTAGAATTTCTTAAAAAATGGCTTTTAATGCAAATTTAGAAATTCCACCTTGACCTCGAGGTTTCTCATATCTATTTTATATGTATTTTTAGTGTTAGTGTTCAATTAGAAATATAAATTATAACAATATATATTTCACTTATGTCCAACCAATTACACAAAGTAACCCAAGAAAATAAACATTGAACAAATGTACTTCAAGGGAAATATTTTTTCAGCACTTAGGACACTACTCCTAACATACAACATATTTGAAAATTACTTATTATAGTACATTTATTATAGCTATAAATTTTTCCACTCAACATATATATGTTTGTTAGATCGCTCAACAAAATATGTTCTTTGTTATGTTAAATCAACGTACATAACTAACACTATAAACTACTCAATTACCACAAGAACATAAATTGAAAATCATATTTACAAGTGCAGTTTTGAACACTTGAGAGCAGTTCTCACACACACACATAAAATTACTAAGCACAAGCAAACTGTTACTTGTAACATTGAATACTTTTAATGGTCAAAGATAAATAAATAATAATGTCAACATTACATTTATCTTCAATTAAGTTTCTTACTTTTTAGATTGTCTTGTATCTCTGATCACTCTATGCATACCACACAAATATACTCTATGCATACCACACAAATATAATTTATTTCAGTTTTTTCCTTTACAACACTTTTATTAATTTCTTTATTATATTCAAAATTCTTATTAGATGGTATTTTTTAAAATCTAAAGTCTAAGTATCAATGCCAAATTTCTTAGTGAAAACCTTTCTTGAGAAGCAACGAAAGAAGAAAGGAGATTTTATATTCGTAGAAGTTACTCCAAGATGCCACAAGATAGGTGTATCCCACCGCTCACATTCTTGTTATTATTCATGCATAGATGCACACAAGTCATACAGAAGATAGAAGAAAAGACTGAGCAAACAAACATAATCACCTTATAACCAATCAACCATTATATTAGTAGAAGTGTCAAATAGTTATCAAATTTGAAGCGTTGGTCGTAACTTCAATTTGGAGGGTAATATAATCATCCAATCCTTCAAATATTAAAAGTTGATAAAAACCCGCACTTCATTTGATAACATCAAACTAACTACACACTTCATAAAAAACAATTACTAAATAAAATACTATCCTTCTAACTTCTAGAAGGTTGATAATTAACCAATCAAGAGATTCGTGGTAAATATAGATTTATACCAGTATTTATTGTTATGTATGATTCTAAAAAACTTAGTTTTTATAGATAGTAATGACATCACGATGTTATTAATCTTGCAAGGCCTTTTGAAATGAACACAACCAAGACTTTTAAGAATGCTTAACAAAAGAATTAAGGTACATTGACACTGCTATGAGAATACTTTCACAATTGCTAGAAATAACAATTTAATTTGTTTTTCATATAATTTACCACATAATTCATTTCATCAATATCTGAAAAAACAAAATAATTTTTGCTTCAAATTACATGCAACAAGACACGAAGAAACCAAATAAACCTAACGTCCAAACAACCAAATCACAATACTTGACATATCAAGCAAATGAACCCACGGTCTCTGATGATCTACCACTTAATACATGACTTCCTCCTGTTATGGATTTTAGGTTATTTATGGGCCTTGGAATATTTTAAGTTATTATTATTTCAACAATTTACAAATTCTTGATATATATTTTTATGTGTTGGCTAATATTAACATGATCTACCACTTGATACACGACTTCCTCCTATTATGGACTTTAGGTTATTTTTGGGCCTTGGAATATTTTAAGTTATTATTATTTAGACAATTTACAAACTCTTGATATAGGCTTCCTCTTGTTATGGACTTTAGGTTATTTATGGGGTTTGGAATATTTTAAGTTATTATTATTTAGACAATTTACAAACCCTTGATATATATTTTTATGTGTTAAAGGCTAATATTAAGAGAGTGAGTGTTTTGGGATGGTGAATCATTTTTTTAATCAAAATCTTATATTACATCTTTGCTTGTATATTTATAGTTAAAGGAAACTTTTTATTAAAAAAATCTAATAACATTAATCGTTATCAAAATTTAAATGTGCTCAATATTGAGCTAGTAACAACTTTTAAAACTTTTGATTACATATTAACCTAAAACATTATTAAACTAATATTGCTTCGAATACATAATCATTAACCCAAATAATATTGATCATTAGATTTTAAAGCTCTAATAATGTAACCAATATCTCTCCCATTCTCATTAACCCATTCCTTACTAACCATTTAATCTTAATTGATCACGCTTATATTCAACTTTCCATTATATAAAAAACGACCTCAATTGTGTAACTAAATGAAAAATGGTTCATAAGCATGACACAACATATTAAAAGGATTTATTGAGGATTCAAGGTAGAGCACCTTCTAGCGAAAATGAAGAAATGTGAAGGAATAATTCATACTTATGATATGATGAAATTATGTTCATGAAAGTAGACTTATTCTAGAAGTCTACGTATGATGAGAGATGAGGACAATAAGTGAAGTTAGGGATAGAGATCACATAGAGATTTATGGAGATATTGTGGAGATTGTTATGCTATATTGGACATCTCGTTATGAGCACCTCAATGCCATATTATGAGGCCTCACATATGTATTGAAGTGTAAGAGAGTGATGTATCATTATTTTATGAGCACCTCAATGCTATATTATGAGGCCTCACATATGTATTGAAGTGTAAGAGAGTGATGTATCATTATTGTACAGTAATACAATGTGATTATTGAGGATATTTGTTGTTCTTATGTGACTTTTATATGTGTATGGTTTATTTCCTATTGCTCTTGAAACCAACATTTGGTATCAGAGCACGTGGTTGTGGTCCATGGCATTCTTGGTAGTGTGTATGAAGAAGTGTACATGTGTACATAATGAGGCTAAGATAAAAGAGAAGAGTCTCTACTCAAAAAGCCGAAATGTTATTAAGATAAAAGAGCAGTGTCTCTACTCAAAACACCTTTTGTGCAGAAAGTGTATGCGTGTCCATGTTTGCTAAGATAAGTGCTCATATTCATCGTGTTCAATTTTGTTGAATGTTGAGTTTAATTGACGTGCATTTCACTCTGAAGTTTTATCTTATTTAGATAAAAGAGCAGTGTCTCTACTCAAAACACCTTTTGTGCAGAAAGTGTATGCGTGTGCATGTTTGCTAAGATAAGTGCTCATATTCATCGTGTTCAATTTTGTTGAATGTTGAGTTTAATTGACGTGCATTTCACTCTGAAGTTTTATCTTATTTATTGTCAATCGTTGTGAGTGAATGTTTCATTTGAACTTGTGTTTTATGTGATTGAATGCCACATCGTGTGTGCTTAATTATTAATGTGCATGCTCAAACGATTGCAATTGTGTTTTTAGTTATTATAGACAATTGCATGAGCTTGCATGCCATGTTGTTTATTTCTTCGTGTTTAATTTGGTATTCAAATTGTAGTTAGTCATTTTTAGTAATAACGAGACCCAACCCACGTTAATTTCTCTAAAATCAACTAACTAAGCAAACACATCAGATCTAAATACTTTGCTGAAATTATTAACTCTTGCATGCAGTGGAAAACGAGAAAAGCGATCACACATGTACACAATTTTTCTACTCTTTAAGATCAGTTTTTCATTCAAATAACTTTGGAACCTACAAGAGCTCCCCTCACAGGGAAAATGGCTCTGCGAAATAAAACTACCAACCAAATCTGCAAACCTGTATCCACTTCATTCAAATAACTTTGGAACCTACAAGAGCTCCCCTCACAGGGAAAATGGCTCTGCGAAATAAAACTACCAACCAAATCTGCAAACCTGTATCCACGGTGTTGTCTCAATTTGTGTGTCGTTGAATCTCTGAGGTTGTCCGTACGGACTTGTAGGATTTGTACAATTTTTTTGTTCTTGTAATAAATGCAACTTCCTTGGGAAGCATGTGACCTACTGCAATTAATGCAGGTTGTTGCCCATACATGCAACCTATGTTGTATGGATTTGTTGTCTTAGGATGCGTGCAACCTCCTTGGGAAGCATGTTGCCTCCTTGGGATGTGTGCGACATGTTCTTCTTTCTCGCCAATGCTAGAAATATCAAATCTGATTTTTCCTCTCCTTCATCTCATGTGGCTTGTGAAAATAAATTATCCTCGCGTCTTTTTCCTTTGCCCTCTCTGTCTTTTGTATTTTTGACTTGAGCCATTTACCTAATCTCAATGATCAATATTAGATCATGAGATCAACAACTCTCTTTTAATTAAATCATTAGGTGACTTTAGCTTAGTCACTTTAATAAAAAGATGTTCACTTTATTAATAAATTAACAAAGTGAACTCTAGGAAAGGTATAAGATACATTTAATGAGGATTTCCCCAAGTAGACACCCTTAAGGAAATACTTGTATGAGATACAAACAATAATACTCCCTCTTAGCAAGGAATGTATTCTCCACCATTCCAAGCTTGTCTCAAAAGAAGACAAACTTTCCCTTGACCAAGGCCTTGGTGAAAATGTCTACCAACTACTCCTTTGTCAGAATGCACTGGAGCTTGACTGCACCCTTCAAGATCTTGTCTCTGATGAAGTGGTATTTGATCTCAATGTGCTCCGACCTATCATGAAACACTCGATTCTCCAAGAGTTTTATGCAACTCTGGTTGTCACAGTGAATCATTATCAGCTCTAACTCCTCATCAAATAGTCGTGTGAGTAGCTTGCAAAGCTAGATGGCTTCACAACTAGCTAGGCTTGCTGCCATGTACTCAAATTTTGTTGAACCGAGTGCTACTGAGGCCTGTTTCCTGCTGAACCAGGAAATCACTACTGACCCCGAGCTAAAACAACACCTTGAGGTGCTCTTTTGATCTGTATCACTCCTTGCCCAATCTGAATCTGAGTATCCCTATAGCTTCACCCCATCTCGGCCAAGGAACCTCAAGCCATATCCAACTATGCCTTGCAAATATCTGAGCATGTGCTTTGCTCCTATCTAATGAACCTACCTCAAATCCGCCATGTACTGACTCAAGGTGTTAACAACAAAGCAAATGTCTAGTCGAGTGTTGACTAGATACATAAATGAGTTAATCAACTGCCTATACTACCTGGAATTTGCCAACTTTGAATATGAAGAATCCACCTTCTTCAAGTTGGTCACCATTGGAGTGGCCATAGGTCTACTATCCTCCATCATGAATCTCTTCAGGATCTATAAGGTGTCCTTTCCGTGTCCAAGGAAGATCTTAACCAACCTTTGCCATACCTCTAGTCCCAAAAAGTAGTGCATCAACCCAATGTCCTTCATCTCAAATTTTGATGCCAAGTCTGACTTGCATCCTGCAGTCAGCTTCTCTGCCCCTATTAGAATAAGATCATCCACATAGAGCACCAAGATGAGGGGCTTTGATCCAACAAGTAAGAAATACAGGTTGAGATCTACCTCACTCTTGGTGAAGCCCATGCTCTGCAAATAGCTGTCGATCATGGAGTACCAATCCCTTAGCGCATGTTTGAGTCCATACAAGGCTTTCTTAAGCCTGCATACATATGACTATTTGTCATGAACCTCAAACCCATGTGGCTGCTTGATGTAGACCTCTTCCTTAATGATCCCATTGAGGAAGGTCGTCTTCACATCCATTTGGTGGATCCTCCATCCCATCTCTGAAGCAATAGAAATCATTGCTCAGATAGAGGAGTATATGGATATAGGTGCAAAAGTCTCCTTGTAGTCTACTCCCTCTTTTCAAGAGAATCCTCGAGCCACGAATCTCACCTTGTACTTCTCCACACTGCCATCTGCTGCATGCTTGATCTTGTACAACTATCTGGAGGTCACCGCTGACTTTCCCACTGGTCTCGATATAATCTCCCATAAATCATTCTTCATAATGGATTTGTGCTCTTCCACCATGGCATCTCTCCAAACTTGTTGGTTGGATGTTTCCTCAAAGATGGAAGGCTTTGAGTCTAAGATGTTGACCATCAAAGCCATATAAGTCGAAAACTTTCATAGAGGTTTGCTCTCCCTGAATGTGGTCTTGGGAGCCTTAACATGCTCCTGAGCATCTCTCAAAGTTTGCTCAAACCACCCGGGCCTCCTGGCTGACTTTGAGGGAACCAACTGCTCCTCCTCCCCTAAAGGCTCCCCCCGCACTAGAAGTCTCTCCGCTCTGCTCATCCTTAGGATCCACCTGCTGTGTATCCTCTACAATTGTAGGAATCTCATGAGATTTCCTTGATGCCAAGATTTCCTTTGATACCATGTTAATTTCTCTAAAATAAGCTAACTAAGCAAACATATTAGATCTAAATACTTTGTTGAAATTATCAACACTTGCATGCAATGGAAAACGAGAAAAGCAATCACACACAATACACAATTTTTCTGCTCTTCAAGATCAGTTCTTCATTCAAATAACTTAGGAACATACAAGAGCTCCCCTCACAGGGAAAATGGCTATGCAAAATAAAACCACAAACCAAATATGCAAGCATGTCACCACAACACTGCCTCGATTCACGTGTTGTTGAATTTATGAGGCTGTCCGTATGGATTTGTACAGACTTGTACATATATGTATGGATTTTTTTGTTGTTGTAATAAATGCAACTGCCTTGGGAAGCATGTGACCTACTGCAATTAATGCAGCCTACTGCCCACACATGGGACCTATGTTGTATGGATTTGTTGCCTTGGGAAGTGTACTCCTCCTTGGGATGCGTGCAACCTAATCTTCTTTCTTGCCAATGTTGGAAAAATCAGATCTGATTTTTCCTCTCCTTCAGCTCACGTGACTTGTGAAAATGAATTCTCCTTGTGTCTTTTTCTTTTACCCTCTCTGTCTTTTGTTTTTTTGACCTGAGCCATTTGCCTAATCTCAACGGTCAAGATTAGATCGTGAGATCAACAACTCTCTTTTAATTAAATCATTAAGTGACTTCTGCTAGTCACTTTATTAATTAAAAGTCACTTTGATAAAAAGACATTCACTTTATTAATAAATTAATAAAATGAACTCTAAGAAAGGTATAAGATACATTTAATGACGATTTCCCTAAGTAGACACCCTTGAGGAAATACCTGTCTGAGCTACAAACACTAACAACCTGGAGGCTGAGCACACTACACTATGATGGCCATTTTGTATAATGTTTTATGATAGGATATGACATTAATTTCATATCTTACCAATTTGTATTTGAATTTGTTCTTATGGGTTTGTACACATTTTGTCTTAGTTTTAATGACAAATAATTGTGGTCATTGCATATGATTCATGACACTTCTGTATATGAAATAAAACAAATATAATACAAAAATAAACACCATTCAAATGAGAAATGAATAAGCCAACCTATACTATTGACATTGCGAAAAGAAACATACATCCTCCTTGAATTTTTGCATGAAGTTTTCCTCAGAAGGCCTTCAAACTCCATATTTCCCAAAACAAGGAGACAAAAGAGGTGGAAGGTAAAACAATAGAGTTGACAGTGTTTACAATGAAGAAGTTTGAGATTTAGTCACTTGGATCAAGGGTAAACAAATCTTATCCTCCACTCATCTCCAGAAAAAACTTTTGTATTACCTATTGTGACTCTAGATGATCCAAAGGGTAACCAAATCTTATCCTCCATTCATCTCGAGAAAAAACCTCCATATTACCTATTGTGACTCTAGATGATCCAAAGACAACAATGGTATCGAGTATGTGTGTTGTTGTCAAAATTGACAATGGAAGTGTCTAGTAATGATCAATATGATGTTGATGGATAAAGGAGTTGATAAAAAATGGTTTATTTTTAACTTTTATAATATTTATTTATCTTCTTTACCTACAAATAAATTTAAAATTTAAATTTTTTTTTTTAACATTACCATTATAACATTACCTCGGATGGGGTGTTAGTGACGCGATAGGGGAACATCCAAGTGCCTCCGAGATCCACGCCAGTGGGAACGTGGCTGGCATCGTGCTAACTAACCATGCGTGGTCGCATGTCATTAAATTTGGAAATGAAGGTAGGTTCGTGTGACAACTCTCGGTGGATTTGGGATCATCACTATGTCTTGAATCCTTTGTACTTCACAACTATGGTGGATATGACTAGACCTAATGGTAATCAATCCGGTGTGAGGGTGGCCAATTTCATAATGGAGTATTCAGTGGGAGGACAACATTCTCATTCGACGTGAATTATGACTCTGAGTAGAAGGGATTTCTCATTGCTGTGTTATAGAGGTAAGGAAAAACATACCTACGCTCTTCTCTATAGTGGCCTTGGTATCATCCATAGTGCGTCACTTCAGTTCTTGTGTTTTAATTTGAAGTTATGCCTCCAACCTATGGATACTTGCATGGGTACAGTTTTAATTTGAAGTTATGCCTCCAACCTATGGATACTTGCATGGGTACAGGTGGGGTCACCGACATCCCCCATACCCCTCTTCTTCCAACAACATAAGCCCATAGCCTCCCAGCCCGAGAGTTATGCTCTCGACTCAGGAAGCTGCTAGAGAATTTTGACAAGGAACCCCCCCCTGGATTCAGGAGAATCTAAAGATAGTGGAGGCAAAAGTTAGACAAGAACAAACTTCCCTCCATGACTGGGAGGTGGATGCAGAGATATGTGATTAGGTTCCAGACATGGGGGCATCAAGAGAAGAGATAGAGAGTATCTTAAAACCGTTGATATTTATTGGCACATTAAAACGTTCTTGGGCATAATTCTTCTAAACAATGAAGACGAACAAGAAGCTATGCAAGAGAAAATTAACGAGATGCAATTTCAAATCCAGGACCTCAGAACTCGCATGGACGCTTAGGACCGCCTAACTGTCAATCAACAAGGCGATGCTTCTCAACTGCAGGATCTGGATCGACAAGAGGGGGCAAGTGGCCTGTCTCCCACCTAGTCTGGCTTGAATGCTTTTCATTTTGGGTTTTTTAGAAAGCCCTTTTTACAGTCGAGGAAAAGATAATGTCAGGATAGTTAAAACTTTGGTCTCATTTCATGGTTTTGCAAGTTTGTTTCTGTTAAAAAACTTGAAGCAGACAATATGGACTAATAGTCTTTTACACTGCTAGTAGTCTAGTTTTCCTAGTGACAGACCAACAACATTGTGGTTTTTGTGTACATCTTAATTAGATATATCAAATAATTTGCTTTGTTTGCGAATAGAAAAAAACATTACCATTATAACATTAATTTGAACATATTGAAATAACCAAAATGATTCAATTTTCATGATTACATTGTCAAGTTGGAAGGGGAGGGAATTGAAGTAGCACTTGCAAGGGAAATTGAACTACCATTCAAGATGGGTTTGAACATATTGAAAACATCGGGACGGGTTGGATTTTCATTAGTGCAATGCCAAGTTGCGAGAAGAGACTACTTTTTTATTACCACAATAGGAAAGAGTACTTTTTGTTACTACCATACACGAGAGGATTTCACGTCACGTCTTTGCAAAACGAGTACAACTCAAAGGTGTAAACAAATAATGCCACCACCTACAAATATTGCAAAACGTTCAAGTGCAATGAACAACTGTAGGAGGAGGTAGCGTGGTTTGTTCAGTTGATGTTTAATGTTTTGGGGTTTCGAGAGGGAGGAGTAGCAGCAGCCATGGTGGAGTGGGGAGCGTTGCACGCTCTGTGGGAGAAATGGGCATCAGCTTGCGTTGGCTACTCTGGTATGTATCTCTGTCCATCGCATTTCTTCACACACCTCGCCTCTTTTAGATATTTATTTTGTTGGTGATGCGAACACCCATTCTATTCCTTCACAGACGCTGGTGAACCGCTGAAGGCGGCTATTCTACTTAACAACAACTGTGATTTGGAAGTCTCTGCCTCTTCACGCCACCTTCCTGTCATGTAAGTATTAGCAATATCAATAGTAATAGTAACAGCAATATCCTTTCCTTTCCAGATGCTACAACAATTATATTTTAGCTTTCCTCTACTATATTCCTCTACAATTAACATTTTAGTAGTCTTCCCTGCATTGCATGAATATATCTATTACTATATATTTCTCCTGTAAAACACATGAATGGTTTATAACTGGTAATCGTTTCAATAAGAAAGATATATCTCCTTCCGGAAGGTTTGAACCAGGGACCAACTTTTGGCAATCCCAATCCCGGGTGGCCATTAAACGGGATGGAATTCACTTCCAGTTCTACGATTAAGTAGCTCACCCAACACCCTATACTCAATACCCAGTACCCAATACCCAATACTCGACCCAGTTCTATAGATCAGTTTATCTACGACTCTTCTCTAATTAGGGTTTTTTCTTCTTCCTCCAACTCCCCTTTTCCCTCCCCTCGCTCTTCTGAAGTGAATTCACTGCGGAGGATTTTTGCACGCTATTCTGCGGGAAAGGCGTAAGGCTGTTTTTGGGCATACATTTGGAAATGAATTCAGGGTTGATTTTCTGTATGGTCGGATAATGCAGTTTCTTTCGTTTTAACAATTTCTGTTACTCAGGTGGGTTTTCTGTGGTAATATTTGCGTTGTATATAGAGTTTTTTGGCTAAAGGTATATTAGGCTGTAGGTAGTATCATGCTTTATGATACTTTTTGCCGAAGTCTAATTTGTGCAATGACCATGACTGATCGTTCTGCAAATCGAATTTTGTAAGTAGCGGAAAATGTTTGTTTTCGCATTCTAATAAAACTGTCAAAAGTTAAGAAGGAAACTTTTAGATACTTACTTCAACTATTAGTGCCGTCCAAACAATGCTGGGGTGGAAAGCTGACGGCGCTAGGGGCCATGAACTTTGTTCATCGCCTACACCTGGCCAGTAGGTGGCCATGGCAGCCCCCCTTTTTGGAGGGGCCAAACATGACACTCACTCGGAGGGGATTGAAATCTGGTGGAGGGGAATGCCACTACCCCCAGTTGACCAACCAGTCAAGCCCCCGCTGGCCTTAAAACTGTCACAAGATGACTGGTAAGCCAATTGTGTGGAGTCCTTTAACTCGCTGACATGATACTCTTTGGGCACATTTCCTATTACTTTTTCACTCAAAAGTTTGACACCGTTCTAGCACATATTATTGACAAACTTGTCAGAAATAACTCAGATAAGGGGCCAGTGACCATCTTTTCACTATTTTTCGTATGTTTGGCAACACTCATCTTTGAAACTTTTCTGCTTGAGTCACTGTTTTCATTAGCCTCTTTGTCCATGTTGTGCCAGCATGCTTTGATCAAATATTCTTTTCAAATTTCAAGTATATCAGGAGATCAACAAAAGACATTACCAAGAGTGATATCTAGATTTTCAACTAACATAAACGGTTTTCTCTATTCACTAGAGTAGAGAGGAAATGAAACATACAACATCTAGAGATGAGTATGGATATTATGTTTGCATGAAATGCTTAATAGAGTGGGTTCCTCTCCCATAGCAATTACTGTTTTGATTTTGAGCTCGAGAGGCTTAGGTCTCAAATGTAACGATGTGCTTGTTAGGCACCCATGTACTCCCCAAGGCTTGGGAGGTCTACGTTGACCACTTATGAGGATTCCGTGTTTTGGTCTCATCAACATGGGGCATGCTCAATTTATTGAAGGACACCAAAGTGTCAGCTACACAACCATAAATAAAACATGGCTATTATATGGTACACAACTTTAGCAATGTGATGAAATAATACCTTTTAATAACATGTTGTCATCTTAGACTAGACACCAACTAGTTCGACCAATAAATTTAAACATGGCTTTAAAAAGGGATGTTGAGATAAAGATAGAATTTGGAGAAGTGAAGTATAGACTAGCACTTTTGTCGCATTAGTAGAAGCCTACCTTCCCAATTTTTCAAGTAGTGATTTGGTTGAAGAAGTTACCGTCACAACTCCTCTTGCATACCTCCCCCCTCCCTCCCATCAAATCTTCCTCGTTTATATTATGCATTATTTGAAAATTATACTATTTGGTGACAACTTAGTGGTGCTTATCATAAATGTGTTAATATTATTTTAGATATGGTTCTTTCTTCAATTGAAAACTTACCTTAGAATCTATAAGGGATTAAAGTGAAGAAAGGAAGAAAATATTTTTGACGTCCATAGATTACCAAATAGGTCAATGGGACTATGAAGTACAACACGTCATATTGGCAATGTGGCAGTGCTGAATGCAACTCTTTGGCCCAAAAATAAGTACAAATAAATATAAAGACTACAAAGAGGTAAACTCAAGAGGCAAACCCTAGAAAATAAATAGAAATAGGTATTTCTCTATGCAAGAAGAGAATCACTACTTTGCACGAAAAACATAAGAGGAGCTAGCATTGTTGTCATCAACTATCATGAAGCTATCGATATAGAGTTTGAGAATATCCTTTGGGGAATGGCCCAAATTGAGTGGACTAGGTTGGATAATTGTTGAGTCCTACCTGTTGGAGTTCCCTTAACATTCGAGGATGATGAGAGATGTAACAAACCTGTTTTCAAACCTCGAACTAGTGATGTGTATTGTACATGTAATGTATGGTCGTGGGCTAAGTGATGTAACATGTGAATGATATAAATTGAATATAATAAATAAAATGTATCACCAACTGCAGATGGAAAAGGACGAAGATTTGGGGGGCTTAGTTTCCACAAGAGAGGGAAGGGGTCCAAGGGGGAGAGTTTACCCATGTCTATTAAACCCAAACCATTTCTTTCTAAATTATCCTTACCATGAACCTTCCATTTTCTGATCGAGTGTTCCCAAAGCCAATCATTGAATTCATGTAAGTAGGTGGGTGTGAGAAATCACCCATAGCTATTGAGAGCATGGGGGTTGAGTACAAACAACTTGGGGAAGAGTGTAAGTCAAGGAAGCAAGAGAAAGAGAGAAATTCGTATGGGGAGAGGGGGCAGAATGAGAGAGTTTCGTTTTCGCATGGAGAGCAGTTTTTAGATGGAGATTTTTGGACAACAAGGGAGTTCAAAGTGTTGAAGTTTGAAGGAAGCCATAGTGGGCATGTATGGTAGCTATTTGGAACTGTAATTTCATGGGAAGAGAGGCTGTGGGCATATGAGTAATATTCAGTTATGGATTTATCAAAAGAAGCAAGTGTTTTGCTGCTGTGAGACATTCTCCAACTTACAAACTTGTGAGATGTGGATCATTGCAGCTATGTGAGACCATAGTTTTAAAAATCGGAACCGGCACCGACACCGGAACCGGTCGAGGCTCCAACCTGAACCGGAACCGGTAATGAACCGTTCGAACCAGTTTCAATGAACCGGTCGAATCGGTTTCAATGAACCGGTTTTTAAAAAAATACATAAAATATTTAAATTTTAA
>CBVK0100413234.1:0-19941 GCA_900067695.1 Picea abies | reverse complement strand
CCGGTGACTTCAGACCCCACTGTTGAGAGCTATTGGAAGATCTAGTGCTATTTGAGAGGAAGGACATTACGTATTCTAGGACACGAGCATTTTCTTTCTTTTTGATTCCCCCACGCGGACAAAAACCCTCTTATCCATATATATGTCGCTTTCTCACTTATGTATGATGCACATCTGATTACAATTTGACTTTGGTACATATATTGTGTAGACACTTTGCAAAGACTCTTGGTTCTATATTTCTCTCACCACTTATTGCACATACATCACACAATTCGTCTGACATCATTGGGGAACCATAGAACCCCCGTCGTTCACGACATTTGCTCAATCTCCCACCTATCTTAGGGGGAGTATCCGGTTGTACTCGTTCACATACTCCTATGAGTGCTACCGTTCTAGGATCAGCTTTGCTTGGTTCTACCTTACTTGGGTCCAATCCCCAAAGTCATCCATCCTCTAGCTCCCCTTTACACGGAAGCGGAAGACCCACTTCCTCTCAAGGAGGGAGCACCAACCCATCTAGTCCTCATCAAGGATTAGGTTCACAACACAACATGGATGGAGCTAACCCTAACCCACCACTACAGATGCCATACTTGGCTTCTCTCAACATTCCGAATCTCACCAAGCTCACGAATGATCCTATATTGCATGACGCCACATGGCCTACAATCCCAACCAAACTTCCCTCAGACATTCCAAAGTTTGAAGGAAAGGCAGGGGATGACCCTGCCAATCATGTCATGACCTTTCACCTATGGTGTTCTTCCAATAGCATCATGGAGGATTCTGTCAGACTACGTCTTTTCCAACGCACACTTACTGGCCCATCGGCCAAATGGTATGTTGAAGAAAAGTCTAGGTCCCACACGACCTTTGAGTCATTAGCCAAAGCCTTCTTGACATTTTTCCAATTACCAATCTGACACGATAATGGTCTCGAACTACTGTCCAATTTCAAACAGTCCTCAGCCACCCACATTGCTGACCACATTCATGAGTGGCATAGGCGACGTAGTTTGTGTAAAGCAGAAACCACCAAGCAACAGTGCCTTGATTGGTTTCTTAGGTCCCTTGTCGCCCTCCTTGGAAAAGATGTCGCTTCCACCTTCCCTCAGTCTGAAGAAGAAGCCATCAGTAAGGCCCAGCAATATGACCTCATTTACGCACAGTCAGGATACTTGTACACCGTACTCCCTGATCTACCAAAACTTGTACCCTTTGGCCAGGACAAACCTGGGATGTCTCATTCAGCAGACGGACTCATAGGTGCCACCACGCATCATGGTCCACAACCCCAACCAACACTGATGTATGGAACACCTCAATACCCGCCAGTATATGGGGGCACCCCTTATTTCCCCCCACCCCCGTATCAACAGCCGTATCCTGTTGCTATACCTCCACCCATCAGTGGACCACCACCGGCACCGCCCATACATCCACCCATTCCCACAAGCAGTGGTACTCCCTCAACGTCATCTTATAGTACTAGTGAAAGCACACAGCCTTCCTATGTACCCTATGGATTGGTAGCACCGCAAAATCCATACCTCCCCTTTCCAGGGCCTCCACAACCTATGGCTCCCCCGCAACCCAATGCAGGGGTGAATTTTGTTCAACCCTCCGCTGCTCAACAGTACCAGAATTTTGAACAATTAAATACAACCAACCCACCTCAACCATCGAACAATAACAGGAGGAAAGGACGGAATAGGAACAACAAAAACCCCAATCAAGGAAGGAATCAACCCCCACAGCAACAACCCACTGGGGGCAACCCGAACCAAGGGAACCAAAACCCCCGGGGGGGCAATAACAACAAACGCCAAGGACGAAATACGGTTAAAACCATTCACCCTTGTGCTCTTTGTGGAGTGTATGGCCATTACACCCACCATTGCCCCCAGATCGTTGATTTCAAGAGGTTGAAAGACTCTGGAAGCATTCCCCCTTCCCCAGCGCAACCTACCCCTCAACAGGCACAACAACAATATGCACAACAACCCCCCGTAGTATTGCAAAATCCTATTCCACATCAGGGCGTCATAAACACTCAACAGGATGCACAACATCCCCCACCCCAAATGGGACAATATCACAATCCCAACAATCCAGCAGAACGAACAATTCTTCTCACCAGTGAGGAAGAAATCCTTTTGCAAACACGTAATCGTTAGTATCCCCCAACAGCTGAGTCTACTCCCACATCTCCAGAAACAAACCCTACACCGACGGGACTCCCGTTGGTAATCCCTCACCCTTCTGCCGAACCACCATTACGCATCCCTTGCATCCCCTTGTGCAGGAATGTTCATAATCCACAGGCTAGGGCAACTCATAATTACAGTTTGGTAGATGACTTAGCTCAATCCTCGGCTGCCATGTCAGTTTTAGAAGTTCTCCAAACTTGCCCAACACAACGGAAATCACTACTTTCTGCCATGGGGGCAGTCGACCCTGCAGATACTCGACTGATCACCTTCAACCTTGATAACTTCGAACCACGTCTTCCCGCCGCAGTTGCGATTCAAATCCCCGTCAAAATACAGAACATCACCGTCCATCGGTGTATCATCGATGAAGGGGCATCTACCTGTATCATGTCAAAAACCGTATGGTAAAAACTTGGTTCTCCCGACCTCTTACCTATGGCTATCACATTACGCGCCTATGACGGAAGACCATCATCCCCTGAAGGGCTCTTCCAAAATGTCCCCGTTGAACTCGGGGGCAAAACCATTCTCATTGACATTGAAGTTATGGATGCTCAACTCGATTACAATATTTTGTTAGGCCGTACCTACATGTATGCTATGAAGGCAGTAGCATCATCAATCTTTAGGACAATCATGTTCCCTCACAACGGAAAGATTGTGACCATCGACCAAGTCTCACATTACGAGCCTAACCCATCTGCCAATCTTGATAGCATTCTCCCTCTCATTCATACAAACCAAGACGTATATCCACTCGTCGAGATGGGTCCTGGGATTTTTAAAGATCCATCCTTGTTAGGAACGTACCATGGAGCACCACCACTCCTTCCCCCTAACCAGGTATGCGTCATTTCCTCTAAAGAAACTCTCCAGGAGGATACTCATCCTCCTCAGGAGGCTTCAGTCATCCTTGATGTCTCACCAGTCGCAGCACCACTCCCACAGGAGCCTCCTGCAACCTCGTCGACCCCCACCGTCCACGAATCCACACCTCCCCAAGGGCCTAATCCCCTTTGGGAGACAGTTCCCCGACCCCTCACTCAAATTCCCTTCTTTTACCCACCCCCCGGTGTAGAAGCTTTCCAGGTAGCCGCAATGCTCACACTTCCCAATATGGTGTTAGCAATCCCAGTGCGGTACTTACATCCACCTGATATGGTCCCTCGCCCACAGGCAGGACTTCCCATGACAATTCCTGTTCTTACTCCCAATGTCCCAACTACTCCTATACTCCCTACCCCCCCTGCTACAGCTGGGGGCAGGAGAGCGAAGAAGGAGCCCACAACTCCACTTCCTCCACACATCCCACCACCATGCGCATTGGGTGACAAAGAGGGCCACCAAACCAACAAATGCCCATCATTACCAGAATTACGGAATTTGATTCCCCCCAATCCTACCCCCACACCACCCATTCCTACTGTTGCTACTCAACCTTCCAGTAGTAAAGGGTTGAAGACCAAATTCGCGTGTGCCATTTGTTCTAAGTATGGCCATTACACCCATCATTGTCCATCACTGCCTCGTTTTCGGCAGGCATTAGACATCGTCAGCCGTGACTTTCAGAACAACCCACGCCCTGCTGCATCGTCCACAACACCTATCACTGACATTCGCTATGTCACTACTTCCGTCAATGAATGCATGAGATGCCCTTGCTCTCTTTGCAATTCACTGGCTCACTTTACATACCAGTGTCCGATGATCATCGAATACCAGCACCGTCAGTTGGCCCTGCGGCACCAACCCGCAGCAGAAGTAATTGACCTTACTTCGCCACCGACGGATCTTCACATCATTTCTCCCCAGCCTGAGGCACTCCCAACACCTCCATGGTTCTTAGATGACGTATCCGAGGACTTACCCCGTAATCCACCTAACTCTCCTGCCCATTCTTCTACGGAGACGCTACACCCAACCACCACGGGGACTCCTCAGTCCTTCAATATCTGGTTTATGTTGAGTGAACCCTCACCCTCTTCCAACATTACCCCCTCTATTCCTTCAGCAGGGGGCAACCACACTGTCACGGAGATCACACCTCATGATCCATTATATTCCCATCGTTTCCAATGCGACGAAGAAATCCTGGAAGAGCTACAATGCCCGGACTCTCCCTGGGACACACTACATCATCGTGCACTCTTCCTACCCCAGGAAGCCCTCATGCCTCCTAGCCACAATCCCATTCTTGCGGTCGAAACCACAGACTTTATCCCCTCAGGAACGGTCGATTGGTTCAATAACCCCATTCCTGTACCTGACGCTTTCGAAGAAGGTAACTTGGCTAACATTTCCCCAACCATCAAAATCGACATTTCCGTTAAACCAGGAATCATCGAAGAAATCATCATTGGAGCAGCTTGTACTCCTGAGGAAATCATTGCATACAAAGCCCTCTTCCAGGAATTTAGGGACATCTTCGCCTGGTCATACATAGAAATGCCTGGCCTAGACCCATCTATCGTCGAACATCACATCGACACCTGGCCAGACATCACACCCGTCCGCCAGAAACAACGACCACTACACCCAACCAAGGCCTCGGCTATCAAAGCCGAAATTGACAAATTACGTACAGCCGGCTTTATTTATCCTATCGCTTACACTTCATGGGTTTCCAACCCTGTACCCGTCGACAAAAAATAGGGCACCATTCGCGTTTGCACCGACTTTCGCGATCTCAACAAAACTTGTCCAAAAGACAATTTCCCAACGCCATTCATCGATCAAATTATCGATGACTGCACCGACCACGAGGCTCTTTCCTTTATGGACGGCTTCTCTGGCTATAACCAAATTCAAATCCACCCAGCCGATCAATATAAAACCGTATTCATTACCCCGTGGGGTACATTTGCATATTGTGTCATGCCCTTCGGCCTTAAAAATGCCGGCGCCACTTTTCAGCGGGCTATGACATACATCTTTCATGATTTGGCTGCCATCATCCTAGCCTACTTGGACGATCTCACTGCTCGCTCCAAGAAGCATACCCAACACCTCGATGATTTGCGAATCATCTTCCAACGGTGTCGACAATACAACATCCGCTTGAATCCTCTCACGTGTGTGTTCTGCGTCACCGTCGGGCGCCTCCTCGGTTTCATCGTTTCCCAAAACGGTATTACCGTTGACCCCCTCAAAGTCCAAGCCATCACTAAAATTCCCCCTCCTCGGAATTTACGATAGCTACAAAGCCTACAGGGAAAAGCCAACTTTCTCAGGCGCTTTGTTCCTGATTACGCCATACGCGCACATGGTTTCCTTCGCTTACTGCGTCACGACATCCCTTTTCATTGGGATGATTATGCCCAACAGTCGTTTGACGACCTCAAAATAGCACTTTCAAATGCACCTTTGATTAGTGCACCTGATTACAATCGCGACTACATCCTCTACGTATCAGCATCAGCTGTATCAGTAGCCGGCGTCCTCGTCCAGCTCGGAGATGACAATCGTGAACACGTCATTTACTACGTCAGTAAAAATCTTTCAAGACCACCCCTGAAATACAAACGTGAAGAGAAACTTGCTCTTACAGTTGTCCTCGCAGTCCAGAAATTACGCCATTATATTCTGCTTCGAACTACCAAGGTCGTCGCAGATTCCAACCCTATGCAATATTTTCTCAGCCGTCACCATGTTAACGGCAAATTCGCTCGTTGGATCGTTATCCTTCAGGAATATGACCTCGAGTTCTCAACACCCAAGAGTAAGAAGGCCCTCGTTCTCATAGAAATTGTCACGGACCTTCCTTCCGACATACCTAGTACCCCCGTCAATACTGACTTTCCTGACGAACATCTCTTCTACATCGCTTCTGATGACCCTTGGTATGGCGACCTTCTCGTCTACCTACGAACCCAAAAGTTTGGTCAACACCTATCACGAGATGATCGTCGATGCATTCGTCATCAGGCCCCCCGCTATCTCCTCATTGGAGACATCCTATATCGGCGGGGCGTCGACACCATTCTGCGTCGTTGCCTGACTATTGACGAGGCTGACAGAGTCTTAAACGACTGTCACAACGGCGCTTGTGGGGGCCATCTTTCGGGCATCGCCACGGCTCAAAAGATTATTCGGGCCGGTTACTTTTGGCCTACCCTGTTTCATGACTGCATTCATGCCGTGAGACGTTGTGAGCAATGTCATCTCTACGCCAACAAAGCCCGCGCTCCCCCCGCCCTTCTTCACCCTGTCATTACTGCAGGCCCCTTTTGTAAATGGGGCATTGACTTTATGACCTGTAATCCCCCCTCTATCAATGGTCACAAATACATTGTTGTCGCTGTCGATTACTTCACCAAATGGGCTGAAGCTATGCCCACCTTCAACAATACCGCTGACAATGCAATGCGTTTTTTCTTCAACCACATCATATCCCGTTTTGGCATACCACTCCAACTCGTTTCCGATCATGGGAAACACTTTGAGAATGAGATCTTCGTCGAACTCTCATCTCGGTTAGGCTTCTCTCACGAGTTTGCCTCGCCATACTACCCTCAGTCAAATGGACAGGTCGAGGCAGTTAACAAAGTCCTCAAGACCATGTTACAGCACACGGTGAATAAACATAAAACCAATTGGCATCATATGTTATTTTCCGTGCTATGGGCTTATCGAACCGCAGTGAAGACCGCCACGGGTTTTATGCCATTTCACTTAGTCCATGGGGTCGAGGCAACTCTTCCCATCGAGTGTGAAATTCCCACCCTTCACACCACCATTGAGCTTTTACCTGACACTGCCCCACTGGAGCAGCGCTTGCTGAACTTGGAGTCTCTGGATGAGGATCGTCGATCCTCCTTACAGAACAACGAGGCAGCTAAAAAATGATCCAAAGCTACCTTCGATTTCCATGTCAACCTTTGATCATTTTGCGAAGGCGACCTTGTCCTCGCCTATGATATCTCCTATGATACATTCGGCCACGGCAAATTCGAATCACTATGGCATGGCCCTTACATCATCCAGCATTGCCTTACCAAAGGCACATACATCCTGGCCTCTCCCGAAGGCATCGCACTCAAAGAACCCGTCAATGGGTTATACCTCAAGAAATTTTATGCTTAGAAGTAGTCATGCTACTTTAGGTTTCTTTTTCTTGTTTAGTGTTTTTAATCTTTTTTCCTACCTCCTACATCTAAACTATCCGTTGTGCTATTGACAGATGACTCATCCACCGGCTTACCACATTGGTTATGCCGACGGTGCCAACCGTTGGACACAAAATCTCGCTTTGGCTGCTTGGGCTCTCTACACCCCTTCACATGAACTGCTACATTCCAGCGGCATCTTTTTAGGGCCAGCAACCAATAACCAAGCCGAATACACTACTGTCATCGGCCCTTTGACCGACGCCCAACATCATCATATTCGTCACCTTAGCATTTTCCTCGACTCTCAGCTCGTCGTTCTCCAGCTCAACAATGTGTATCATGTACGCGATCCGTGCCTCTTTCGCAAATACCTGCAGGTTAGATTATTATCTCGACATTTTGATTCCATTACATTTACACATATCCCAAGAGAATTGAATCAAACAACAGATAACATAGCTAACATGGTGCTAGACTGGCATATATCACATCAAGCTACACATACATGACCATCTCATACATCCTGTCACAGCATATAGATAGCATCAACATCATCAACATCAAAACAAATCACAGCATATAGATAGCATCAACATCATCAACATCAAAACAAAACAACACATGTACAACACATTTGGATCTCAAAAAATAGGTATACTCATATATATATACGTGGGCCTCTCAGGCCATCCAAATGTTTATATACACAAAAATACATCGGCCCGCAGGCCCGTGCCACATCACGGTACAAAACTCGACTCACCAGCCTAATCAAAAACAGTATACAACATACAGGATACAATCAGGGGGCCTCTAAGGCACCCCCCACTGCCCCTCCCTCAGGAGGTGGTGGTGGCCCACCTCCACCTGCCCCAGGCGGTGGTGGTGGAGCATCTGCAAGACCACCCTGCCCAGGCGGCAGGCGTCCACTGGTCATAGCAGCCAGCACAGCTACTCACCGCATGATCGACCGCCATGGTGGCGGTAGCCCGATGCACTGCTCCAGGAACTCCTTGTCCTGGATCTGGGTCCACATGCCCTCAGGCACGTCTCGGAAAACCGTCTCTCCACATGCCCTCAGGCACGTCTCGGAAAACCGTCTCAAAACGACGGACTAGATCAGCATCATCTCCAGCTACCACCAGAGGAGCATGAGATGGACCCGCACCAGGGTCATCCCAGCGGTGCCTCTGCACCGGTCTCTCAGCCCCTGCTGGTCCCTCAGCAGCCTCCTCTCTCGGACACCTCCCAGCATGCGGCGGTCTCTCTTGCTCTGGCTACGCGGGTGCTCTAAACACCTCCACCTCCCACCCGCGAGGTGCCACATCTGCACAAACACCAAACAAGCAACAAACAATGATATCAGTGTCTATACATCAAAACATATGCACTAGTATATCAAACAGCATAATATAAAAACATACAAGTACACAACGTACCTCTGTGATCAAAAACCTCCCCAGGAGGCAATACCATATCTGGGTCCCTCCGGAAGTCCACGCCCGCATACGGGAACCGGAGTATAAACTGCGGCATCTGCCGCCATATCTGCGCCGCCTCCTCTGAAAAATAGTGACCCCCTTTGCCACCACCATGGAGAACCAAAATCTCGGACCACCGCCTCAACCGCGGGTGTCGTATAGCTGGTACCTCCAGCACCACTCTCGACCGCAATGCCGACACCCTCTCTAAGAAAAAGGCCACCAGGATGGAGCCAAAAGAAAACTCCCCCCTGTCTACATACCGACAACGGTCCAGCTGTGCGACCATCCGCGCATGGAGATCCAACCCCCAGGCAAACCGCTCACAGCCCACCACCACTCTCTCCATCAACATCAACTCCCCACCACTAATCCGGTGGGGCGCGGTAGACCCATAGACCCGCACTATCATCACCACTATGCAACGATGCAATAGAACATCTAGTGCATTAATTCACACGGCCGACCCAGTCATGTAATGCCCGCCTGAGAAAAATCGCCCCGCATACTCCTCCAGATCAGTCTCCCTCGGCATCACAGGCGTTGTCGGCAACGGTGTTCCCCGAAAGGGGAGCCCAGTCAACAAATATATATCCTCCTCAGCAGTAAAGGTGATCCGCTCTCCTCGCACGAGGAAGCAGTGCTACTGAGGGCTCCACATCTCAATCAAAAATTGGAGCAAGTACTCCTGGGCCCGTATCAGTGGGCACTCAAAAAAATTTAGCAACCCACTGGCTGCTAAAGTTGCCCGCACCGCCGGTCTCGCCTCAGCCACCTCCTCCCGCAGCGGCTCCCAATCCCGCTCGCGCCACCGCACATCCATGCTCACTGCTAGCTACCTGCACACAACCCAGAGACCTATATTAGCTTGGGCACTCATCCAAAACATCAAAGTAAGCTAATTTTTTCACCTAGAAACCTTGCCTCAAAGGCGCAGTTTTACCTCCCACAGGCGCGCACCCATGCGCACCTGTTCACTATACAGGCGCACATGAGCACACACCTGTTTTTCCCACAGGCGCGTTCAAGAGCGCGCATGTTCACCATACAGGCGCGCTCATGCGCGCGCCTGTTCATAGCACAGGCGCGCTTTAGAGCGCGCATGTCGCACCCACAGGCGCACTCTCAAGCGCGCCTGTTCGCCCTACAGGCGCGCACACATGCGCACGTATTCAGTGAATAGGCGCGCACTCATGCGCGCCTTTCACTAAGTCTCTCGCACATGTGGGCCCACCCCCTACCCAAAAACCCCCTAAACCTCCCCTACACCCCCCCTACCTGCCCTGCCCAAAAATTGGAAACCTATAACTATGCAGGATGTTCAGACCACTAACCTGAAACTCACACGCCAGGAAACGGATGTCTCGTGCTCTCTGAATCGCTCAATCTCCTCTGAATCTGCTCTAGAATCACTGTAGCAGCAGGTACAAATGAGGTGGAAATGTGGGCCCTACAGCTATATAGAGGGTTTTTTCCAAACTTCCACTCATCATTCCGGGAGCCCATGACATCCATTTTTCGAACCGTCTTCCGCCACGGGATCAGCATCCCGCCACCTACATCATGGCTGTCCCTGGGCCACTTTTTACTCCGAGCCCCCGAGGCACTCTTTTTTCATATCATGGCCAGGTACGCACGCACCTTGTCACATTTATCTAATACATGTTCATATTTGTTTTTCTCTTCAGATATTGTTCACTTTGGGTATTCGGTTGTTCTATGTGCAGGTACTTGATCAGCATCTCTCCACATCACTCCTTCAGGTATATACTTAGCACTGGCATGTAGTCTCTCCCACTGTATTGCATTTACATTCCAGTCACACCCTTTGATATTGGCCTTTAGGATACCCATTCCTGGCTCGACAGTACTCACACCTCCGTTTGCATTATTGGGGTACTGTCACCCGGTAGCATTCTCACCTACATGAGTTGTCCCATTTATAGCACCTATTGGCACTTTTGACACTCATGATGTTCGTCATCACCCTTTAGGGATGGGAGTCCCAGTAGTCTTTCATCATGTTGCAAATCAACCACATACTCCTTCTTCTCATTTTGCTGGCTTTCCCCCCTGGACTCCCAGATCATCGCTTTATGCTTCAGTTCATTTTGCCTGCACACCCGCAGGATCATGAACCCTCCATCTCACCCACTATCAGTTTACCCCTCTGTGAACCGATCTTCATTTCACCTACCTCATACAGAAACTCACCAATGGGGCCCCCACCCTGCATCCATTTTCACCGACATTTCTGCCCTGCTTGGGGCACCCGTTTCTGTATTTTGTACATCTTTCCCAAATTTATTTATTGATTATTATACAAACCCCTTTTTTTCCAGCCATTTACAGTTAGTTCCTTATGTCGTCACCGTTGGCGACCTTCCTTCCCTTTTTTGGCCACACGCAACCTATGTCACCCTTGGTTGGAGCATCACTTCTCATTTACCCTCGCCGACATCGTCTATATCTTCAGAGTACTACCTAGGTCACTTACCATTTATCCTCTGAATTTGTTCACCTTGTCCCGCCTTTGGCACAACTTAGCCCCGGTCTTGTCGTCCCCCTGACACTCGACCTCGTTACATGGTTGCAGCCACTGTTTCTTTCATATATCCTCCAACCAAGGGCAGTCTTGAGTCATCCCACTTTTTGACTTCGTCCATGTACCTCTGCCACTTCATCACCTCAGTAGATTCCATGGAGTACCTTTTTGCTTCTGGGAGTCGCGTCTCCCTTTTGTCGACATCAGCACACTTTTCCAAAAGGGCTTTTCCAAAAGGGCGACAGTATCTTGGTCCTCATTTCCCATTCAATGAGCGATCTCGAACGGCACAGGGGGAAACACCATGGCTCCCTGATGTCGTTGACCCCCATAACATTCGACGCCAACACTTTCTCATGTTACGGTGGGTCTTACTGTGCGACTATTGCAGTTTTTATCCTCAATTGCCGAAGACCTCTGAACTTGGTAGGGCCACCACTGCCCACATCACAGTCGTGGTTTACTTCTGCGACCATTACCACTGGTTCAGAGTATGTTCCTTTGCAGACTTGTCTTCTGCCTTTATCATTCCGCCCCCGAGGGCGCTGCAGCTGTCTACATCAACAATTCAAACATTTTCTCTTCAGATTTACATTACACGAGCATGGGGCATGCCCGCCTCGTTTGTACACATTTGTATATTGTTTCACACCTTGTGGAAGGTCGGATCTACAGGTTCCTTTCTTCTCCAACGGATTGCTCTATACGGTCTCACTCGTGCTCTCCCTTACAACACCATTTTCAGTAAAAGAAACATTGATGAATTTCGGCTATACGTTTTGCTCCTAACCTCATCCATTAGGGGGCATCTGTTATCACTGAAATTTCGTCCGCACAGGGCGACAAGAACTCCGCATCGTCAGCACAGAAAAACAGTCATTCATGGCACAAGATTAATTCCACAACACAGAAAAAGGGCCAAAACTATACAAAATGGCCAAAAAATTACAAGGTGTGTCACACCCACTGAGCGCGCGCACACGCGCGCAACATCTTCGTACATTGGGCGCATAGGCGCGGCTGTGGGGTGAAAAACCCACGCGCCTTCCAAACGGCACATTTATGGAACTGGTCGGCCTCCCAACCACTAATGGATCGGCTCCCAAGTTGATTTGACACCAAATCCAAGCTCAATCTGCGTGGGGAGGTTGGTCAAAGACCTAATTGTGTATGCTCATAGTTTCATTTACTTTTTGTTTAATTCTTGTTAATAGCTTTGTTGTTTTCTTTCTAACATTTTACCATACAGCTGTCATGACTAGCAGAGCCCAACTAGGCATGTAAGCACTCACTTTTTGCTCACCCATCGACGAAAAGAGTGCAAACACTAAGGCATACCAAACTTACCCTGATTTAATCAAAGGTTGGTGGAGACGTCCATCAATATTTAGGGCCGATACCCATAGAATTTAT
Organism: Picea abies; assembly: GCA_900067695.1. Classification (NCBI taxonomy): domain Eukaryota; kingdom Viridiplantae; phylum Streptophyta; class Pinopsida; order Pinales; family Pinaceae; genus Picea; species Picea abies. Next base: position 7,175 of record CBVK0100413234.1, on the reverse strand, counting down.
GCCACAACCTCTTTGAGTGAGTACATGGTTTATGTAGCCATGATGTTGTGCAGACTCTTCGACAAAAAGAATCCCTGTCATTTCCCTACAGAATGGGTGTCCTTTTTAGAAGAAGCATCAGAAGGATATAGTTTCAACTAGGAAAAGATTTTATCTAATAATATACCCAAAGAGGTTTCTTATTATAGAGCTCTAAGAGCATGATGTCAACCAATGGCATTTTACATGTCAGCATACATCACGGACACAATTTGTTTTATGAATCCATTCCCGTTGATGAATTGGAGTTGGAACATAACCTGCCCTGAACCCATTCACGAATATCACTCTGAGTTGTGGGAAGAAAATGAAAAAAATTCATTTTACAAAATTTTCCATTTCATGGTGATACTAATGCATAAAAAAATTTTGGGCTTTGACCCTCCTCACATTTCTGAAGCAGTTTCAAATAACCTCAAGAAAATAGCAGACTGGTTCATTGAAGAAAGCTTCTCCTACATCAGGGTTTATGGGTGCTTAATCCCCCATCACGCGCTTCCAAAATTCCTCCTAGATAGACTCGTGTGTAGGGAAGTAGCACACCAAATAGTCAAAGGTGGTATTTGAATAGAGATAAAGGAAGCTCAAAAGAAGTCCCGGCCAATCTTCCCTATCCACATCGAGAAATTTTCATTACAAAATTTGGGACATTCTAGGGTGGAAGCAGAAGCACTCAAAGAAGTTAAACTGTTAAATATTGAGTACAAATGGCATGACACTTATCAATTAGTGAACAAACACTTGATACACTGCAATATGAAATCCTATGAACATGAGGAGTCCCCTTGGGACGACATGTTCAAAGGGACCAAGTCTTATAAAGAAGTGTTAAAAAGAGTACAGACACTGTCATCTGACCTGCAAGTCAACTTTCATACCTTTCAGAAGCATTGAAAGAGTGGTCTTCCCCAAGTACTTCAAGGAGAAGAAATCACCCTCCCCCAGGAGAAAGAAATCATTCCACCAGGTTTCGAGCAGGAATCACAAAAGAAGGGAAATCCCAAAAAATCCCTATAGGATACAGAAAGGCCTCCACCAAGCAAAAAGATCGAAGCAGAGAAAAGGTCAGGGAGACCTCCCAAGTTTGGTAAGCCTACTCCCCCTTCATCACCAGGTGTTGATGTCAACATGCCTAAGGCAGCAGGAGGGAAAGGATCTATGGATCTAGGGAGTCCCATAGCTTCCTTAACCCCCTTACAGTCCACTTTTGGACTCCCACAGACAGGAGATCTATTTGTTGATGACCTTCCCTCCATTCCCATAGATGAGATTCCTCCTTCTGATTATGATTTTAGTAGAATAAGGAAGGCCATCCTGAAACAAGAGATGCATAACAAGGAGGGGAATATGGTTAAAAAACATAAAGTCTTGATATATGGACAAAATTTGGAGGAAGAGAATTTTGCTACAGAGATAGTAGGTTCCATGGGAGCCATGGCAACAACAAACTTTTTTACCATGGGAAAAATGAGAACCAGGATAAAGAAGAGTGATAAAAGAATATCACAATTACAAGACCAATTAAAGAATGTTGAGGAAAGCATTAGAGAAGAAATGAGTAAAAGCTTGGAGCAAACAAGAGCTGCCAAAAGGTTAGAGGTTCAATTACTCAAAACGAGTTTGGATGAAATGAGCCAGGAAATACAAACAATTCAGCTATAGATTACTCACCAAAAGGAGCACGCAGAATAGTTGCAGGCTAGATTAATATCGATGGAAGATCATATTATAGACCTAAAATATTTCCAGGCCCAGTCACTGGAAGTGCATTCAAAAATAGAAATTGAACAACAAAAATTGATCTCCAAGATAGAAATTGTTCAGAATTACTTTCAAGAAGTAGATAATGCATTTGATAATATTATCCCGAGGGAAAAAGAATCCAAATCAATGAGGATTACTTTCCAAAAGGAAATTATATATTCGACAGGTGAAGAGGTATCCAAAACTATGAAAGTATCATCCACAGAGAAAATCAGAGGCAACATCATGCTCAACCTATGGGAAACCAACATAACTAAAAGAAAAAGAATAGTCAAAGAAATCATAGATGACTGTGAAGGAGTTTTTGATCTTTTAGACAAAGGGTCATTAAATATTGGAAAAGGAAATTGTATAGGAATTTTGGGACAGATCAATATTGTAAGACATCAATTAAATGTTAGGGAAAATTTGAGTGAAATCCAAATGGAAATTTCACAACTATGAAAAATGGATGTCACCCTAATAGACAGGTTGTTAGTTGAGACTAACTTAAAACTACAGTCAATAAATGTTGTAGATAAAGGAGTTGATGACCATCTTTCCAAGATTTAGAGAAAGGTTTATCTGTTTGAGGCAAGAGACCTTCCAGAACCCCTCATAAATTTTACACAGTTCCTGAAGAGATGCATTAAATGTATTGAATCAAAAGAAGGAGAGTCATCAACAAAGTAAAAGTATTATTTTGAAGATCTTTACATCCAAGGAAATGGAAAAATGGAGAAGAGCATGGAAACGGTTTTGGATCTATTTTTTAACAAATAGTTAGTTACTAGGAATTAGGAAATTACCAACCATCTTAAGATTGGTGGTTTTGTATAAATGTAATTTTTCAAGACAAAGAAAGGCCTTTTTCTGGATGTATGGTAAAGAGAAAACTTCGTTTTGCTTGAATTAATACAATATAGATTGAATATTCTAGATCTGGTCAAGCCTGAGTTATGTGTTTCTTTGTCATTCTATTTTTATTTCATACTTTCGTTTGAAGTGTTTCATGTGGTAATTTCTATTATAGTGATTGAATAGTTAGATTATCTAATCGTTTGCATTTTTTCCTTTGTATCAGCTTTCAGTGGATATAAGACCTATGAATGTTTTAGGACTCTGAAATTGCATGCTTCTGTAAAGTTATCATCCCTCTTTCTTGTATTAACTTAAAATGAGATTCCTCTTAAATTGATGCCTCATTTTTTGTCATACGACTATATATTTCCTTTTCATTCTTCATTCTGTGCATCTTATTCATTAAAATTGACTCAGATGCCAGAAGTGGCCTTTAGTTCTATTATACTATTGATTCATAATTTGGAAGTTCTATTTTTATCAATTCGAACCAGAAATTTGCGACCCTTGAAAATAATTTTGATTTACAAAAAAGAAACCCTCAACTTTCATGACTGTTCTAGTTACCAGACAACCTAATATATAACCCAGTCTATCATATCAGATGAGTATTGCATTAAATCTATTCAATACCATCTTACGAACAAAAAATACATGGGTAGAACTTGCACGTTCATGGGCTTCCATTGAAAGGGATATTAACATCCAAGAACCATGGGAAGCTAGGTAGAGATAGTTAAGGAACCAAGTATGATCTTTCTCTCCATTAAACTAGTCTTTTTACCCTTTAATTATCTCGGATGCCTCAACGGTATACTTTAAATCCTTAAAGTATAAAATCAGGAACAACATTGAGGATGTGAGGAGAATGACTTATATAGGGACTGCCCTCATAAAGGATAAAGAATGAGGACTATCCACAACATTTAGGAGGTTGAAATAGTGAAATACATGGGATGAAGCATGCCAAGGATTTATGAAGCCTTTGACAACAAGCATGCATAATATCAATCCCCCATGATCAATGTGGAAGGTAATATCGATAACCATCCCATAACAAATTTAATTGATTTAGGAGATAGCCATAGTTACATAAATGATAACATTGTTGAAATATTTCACTTGCAAACAAGTAAGCATAAGAAATCTTGGTTAGTTCAGTTAGCCACAGGGGCTAAGAGAAAGATCAATGAGTTGGTTAAAGATTATCAAATAGACATAAATGGAATCAACACAAAGATATATGTAAACATCATACCGTTGGGTTCATATGAATGTATAATTGGCATGGATTGGTTGGATAAACATCACACTGTCCTAGACTATTACCACAAGACAATCACATGTCTTGATGAGGAAGGGTAGCAAGGCATAATTCAGGGCATTCTAAGAGTTTTAGATGTTAGAGAGAATTCAGTTATGTAGTTGAAGAAGCGCTTCAAGAAGGGATGTCGTAGGTTTGCATCCCATATGGAGGAGGCAACCAAAGATAAAGTGGCAAGCATTGAAGACCATTTGGTCTTGAGGAATTTTGAAGATGTTTTTAGAGAAATTATAGGATTTCCACCCAAGAAAGATATTGATTTCTCTATTGATTTAGTGCCCGAAGCTACCCTAATGTCTAAGACAATATATAGAATGAGTACACCAAAATTGAAGGAGTTACAGATGCATCTTGAAGAGCTGTTAAAAAAGGGGTATATGCACCCAAGTGTGTCACCTTGGGGAGCCTCGGTTCTATTTTTGAAGAAGAAGGATGGAACCTTAAGGTTGTGTATTGATTTCAGGAAACATAACAAGGTTACCATAAAGAATAAGTATCCTTTTCCCATAATTGATGATTTATTTGATCAATTGAAAGGTGCAAGAATATTTTCAAAGATTGACTTGAGATCAGCCTATCATCAAATAAGGATAAAGGAAGAAGACATCATCAAGACAACATTTAGAACAAGATATGGGCATTATGAGTTCATGGTAGTGTCATTTGGGCTATCAAATGCCCCAACATTTTTTATGTGTCTGATGAATGGAGTGTTCAAGGAATATATGGACGAGTTTGTGAATGTGTTCTTAGATGATATACTCATCTATTCTAAATCATAAGAGGAACATGGGCATAATTTAAGAATGGTGTTGCAAGTTTTAAGAGAGAACAAATTCTATGCTAAGCTAAGTAAGTGCATGTTTTATCAAAAGAATATTCATTACTTGGGGTATATAATATCAACAACATGGATAGAATTTGATCGTGAGAATATAGAGGCCATTAGAGGATGTCAACACCAAATAATGTGATAGATTTCAGATCATTCATGGGTCTTTCCAGTTATTACCAAATATTCATAAAAGCGTTCTCAAAGATTCTGAGTCCAATCACTTTTTTGCAAAAGAAGGGAGTGAAGTTCGAATGGACTTCCAAGTGTGAAGAGAGTTTTCAACAGTTGAAGGGAATGTTGACAAGTGCACCAATATTGAAGATTGTATATCCAAAAAAATATTTTTTTGTGTGCACCGATGCATGCAAGGAAGATATCGGTGGAGTTCTTAGTCAAAGGGAGTTCTTAGTCAAAGGGACCATGTGGTATACTATGAGTCCAAAAAATTAAAAGAGAATGAGAGGAATTACGCTACACATGAATTGGATTTAGCAATGATTATACATGCATTAAAAATGTTGAGGCATTACCTTATGGGTAATAAATTCAAGCTAAGGACAAACTACTGTGGTCTAAAGCATTTGTTTGGACAACCAACACTAAATGTTAGGAAAACTAGATGGTTGGAATTTCTGAGTGAATATGACTTTGAAATTAAGCATATAGAGGGAAAGGAAAATCAAGTGGTTGATGCACTCAACATGAGAGCTCATGAAGTGCATATTGCAACCATTAGCATGTACGGGACATAACTGAAAGACAAAATTGTTGCAACAACAAATTCATATCAAAATTATTTAAAAATAAAAGAGACATTACAACAAGGTAATTTTCAGCAGAAATTTAATTATTATGAACTGAAAGAAGAAGGAATTCTCATGTACAAAGGAAAGGTGTATGTGCCAAATTTCAAGGAGCTAAAAAATACAATGCTAAAGGAGATGCATAATGTACCATATGTCGGGCACCCAGGATATCAAAAAAAAATTGCAGAAGTAAGAAGCCAATATTTTTGGACAGGAATGAAGAAATAAGTGGATAATTACATAGCAAGATATCTAGAATGCCAAAAGGTAAAGATAGAACATAGACATCCAACAGGTTTTCTACAACCATTACCAATTCCGGAATGGAAGTGGGAAGTAGTTACAGTTGATTTTATTACTAATCTTCCTAGAGTATTGAACAACATGATTCCATCATGATGGTGGTGGATAAGTTGTCTAAAGCAACACATTTCATTCTAGTAAAGACTACACATAAGGAAACAAATATTGCAGATATTTATATGAAGGGATTTACTAGGTTACATGGAGTGCCTAAGGAAATATTTTCAAACAAAGATCCAAAGTTTACTTCCAATTTTTGGAAGGGTTTGTTCAAGGGCTTTGAGAAAAATTTGAATCTTAGTAAAACATATCATCTAGATTCAGATGGGAAAATAGAAGGACTAACATGATAATTGAGGACATGATTAGAATGTATGTGATGTATTTGAGGCATTGCATGGTAGAAAATGTAACACACCAGTGAGTTGGGATAATCCAACAGACAGAGCAATTGTTGGGCTAGAATTGTTAAAAGAAATGGAAGATCAGATGGCAAAGATAAAGCAAAATTTGAAAACTACCCAGGATAGGATGAAAATTTATGCAGATATGAGCAATTTTTTTAGAGATTTTAAAGTGGAAGAACATGTGTTTTTTAAGGTGAAGGAAAAAAGAAGTTCACCAAGATTAGTAAGCTTCCTGAAGTTGGAAGCAATATATTGTGGGCCTTTTGAAATATTAGAAAAGATAGGGCCAGTTTCATACATGTTATCTTTTCCTGCATCCATGAGAGTGCATAATGTATTTCATGTGTCATTGTTAAAAAAATATGTTCCTGATCCTAACCATGTAATTGATTGGAATGTGATCCAGGTGGAGCACGAAGGGGATTTTTGGGTGGAACTAATACACATCCTGGACCAAAAATTCAAAATGCCTAAGAAAAAATCCATAGGGATGGTAAAGGTTAAATGGACCTGCTATGGTCTTGAAGATGCTATATGGGAGAATGAAGAAAACATGTGGGAAAAATACCCGCAAAAGTTTGACAGTTTTGAAGAAAACATAATGCAAGACTCCATTTTGAGCAACTAAAATTTTGAAACCACATCTCAAAGTCCTGGCCAACTGTGTTGGGGGCCTTGATAAAAGAATGACTCATTCCTTGGGTTATCCTTGATCTACTAATGGTAATCCATTGGGTTATCCCTGATAAATGAATGGTGTCTTTTTTGGGTTGTCCAGTTGAGAGGAACATGAGATTTTGGTTGGCGTTGTTGTTGCAGTTGTTAAAATTGCAGAATTTTATTTTCTAAGTATTGCA
>CBVK0100413233.1:0-19943 GCA_900067695.1 Picea abies | reverse complement strand
AATCCAATAACAACAATAATAATAATGACATGATTAATCCGCAATGGGGATTTAATCCAATAATAATAAGAATGCACTTCGCAGTTACATTATTTCAACAAGACATACATGGAAGAACGATTGGAATCAATTTATACCCAACTTTTGTAAATGATTGGAGGTTCAGGATTTAGAAAAGGAAGTAACAAAGGATGAAGTATTTTAAGTTATTAAAGGTTTCACCAGAGATAAAAGCCCTAGACCTGACGGTTGGACTGTTGAGTTCTATCATTGTTTTTTTGAGCTCGTAGGTCAGGACTTGGTGGACATGGTCGAGGAATCAAGATTGAAAGGGGAGGTCATTTCTTCGATCAATTCCACTTTCGTGGATTTGATCCCCAAAGTCAATAAACCTACAGTATTCAATGATTACAGGCCAATCTCTCTTTGTAACCTTTGTTACAAAATAATTTCAAAAATCATAGCAAAAAGACTAAGACCAATTCTATCCAGAGTACTTTCTGAAGAAAAACTTGGATTTCTCAAAGGACAAACAATCTTGGATGAAATAGGAACTGCACAGGAATGTCTTCACAACATTAGAACTAAAAATATGCAAGCATTAATACTGAAACTTGATTTGAGGAAGGATTACGACTGCACAAGTTGAAATTTTTTAAGACTTGTACTTCATCAAAGTGGATTTGGGTTAAAGACCACAAATTGGAGCATGGCCTGTGTAAGTTCCACTACCTTTGCTACTTTAATAAACGGAGAGGCAAAAAAATTCTTTAAATGTAGTAAAGGTTTGAGACAGGGATGCCCACTATCTCCTTTACTATTTATCTTGGTAATGGAGGGGCTTAGTCTGGCATTAAAGAAAGCAAATCTGATGGTCAGATAATAGGGATTAAAGTATCCAGTTTGATAAGGATCCTACATTTACTTTTTGTCGACGACATTCTTATTATGACAAAAGCTTTTTTAGCCGAATGGAAAAAAATATAAAGTATACTTCAAGTTTTTTGTCAAGCTTCAGGTTTGATCATAAACAACCAAAAATCCATTGTTTTGCATGCGGGTGTTGACAATGGATCCCTTCAGAGAATTGTAGATGTTCTCGGTTATCCTGTTAAAGATATTAGTTGTGGCTTCAAATATTTGGGTTATATGTTGGAGCCAGGAAGCTATAAAACTATGAATTAGCAATGGTTAGTTGACATATTTGAGTCAAGGATCAACCTTTGGTCTAATAAGTGGCTCACTTTGGGAGGTCGTCTAATTCTTATCAAAGATGTGCTCGAGAGTTTAACGGTTTATTGGATGACACTCGCCCATATTTCTTTAACTGTGTTAACTAAGTTACACAGACTTAGTTATGATTTCCTGTGGGCTAGGAATAAATCTAATAAGTGCTGCCATATATGTAATTGGCAAACTATAGCAAAGCCTAAACAACTTGGAGGATGGGGATTACATAACATCTTTATATTTTATAGAGCTTTAGCTACTAATACTTTATGGCATGCTTTGATGAAGCCAAGAATCTGGCACCGGGTTATCAAAGAGTAATATTTACCACATGTTCCTGTGAGCACTTGGTTGCGGTCGACTGAGAGTTTTGCATCCTTTGGCTCCCAATATTGGAAAAACATCTTAAACACTTTGCCAATCATCCTTCATAGGGTATCATGGACTCCTGGTTTGGGGAAAGCAATCATTATTGGAAGGGATACTATTAGTGGATTGAAAGAAGCTTCAATTCTATCGGAGGATTTGATTCGTGAACTTAACAGAAAACATATCTTCTTTCTTTTTCAAGCAAGTCTACCATCATATTTTAGCTTGCTAGGTCAGAATTGGATTACTAGCACTGAGTTGGGACTGGAGGGGGATCTTGGCTGTGAGTGGGATAAATACAAAAACCTTCTTATGCATGTTTTCATTGTCCTAAAGAAAAATCCCGATGAACTTTCTTGGATAGGAGATGATAATACAGATCTTATATTAGTGAAAAAATTTTACAATACTCTTTCAAACAAGTTTTGGCCGAGGAAGGCTGGAGGATGGAGAATCCATTTAGGGAAATGGAGTTGTCCTTTAAAACTTAAACTTTTCTTATGGCTATTGCTGGAGGATAAGATTCTCACATGGAAAAACCTACAGAGGAGGGGTTGGTCTGGCCCTGGTATTTGTTGTTTGTGTAGATCAAATGAAGAGTCGAGCCAGCATTTATTTGTTAGTTTCCCGTTCACAGTTTCAATTTGGAAAGAAGTTAAACTGAGCTTCAATTTAGGAAATGGATGGAATGGAGATTATGTTCGTGAATGCTTTCAAAACTGGTCTTTTCAGAAAAATTCTATTAGAGAGCTAGTTGCCTTCATTTGCTTGTTTATTTGGAAGGATAGGAACAAAAAAAATTTTGAAGAAAGATCACCTTCGGCAAAAAGAATACCTTTTCTTGCAACAGGATCTATGGTCACAAAGAAATTCAATACTGCGGTCTCTTCAAAAAGACTACAACCTATCTCCTTCCCTGAAGACAAGGTTCTAGCATGGTTTGATGGGGCCTCACAACACAAATCTGTGTGGAGCAGGAGGAGTTATCAAATTTAATAATCTAGTTGAATACTGATGGACATTAAATTGTATTTCCGGTACTAATTCTAAGGCAGAGCTTATGGGAGCTTGGGCATCCATTATATTAGCCAAAAGCCTCGGTATTCAAGATCTGCATTTGATGGGGGACTCTTTGACTGTTATAAATTGGCTTAATGGTAAAGGTATATTACAGGTGGCCAATCTGGAGAGCTGGAAAAATAGAATAAATGACTTAATGCCTTTTTTCAAGTCTATTTATTTTGCTCATATCTATCGAGAAAGAAATGCAGTGGCTGATGGACTGTCAAAAAAAGCTTTACACTCGCTCGAGGGTCATATCACCTACAACCAATGGAATGAAGGATAGGAGGGTTCTATTATCCTTCTAAAGATGTAATTTTGTATCTATGTTTTCCTGGTATGATCTAGGCTATCTAGTAGCATTTTTTTTCTGCTTTCGCAGTGATATGATTTTTTTTTATGCGTGGACATTATAATATGCCTTGGGGTTTTGCTAAGAATATGTAGTTTTGATTGTAATTTTTGGTTTGGAACCAAGTGGGACAGTAGTCTAGTTATATGACTGGTATTACTAGTTTTGTGATGAAACAGACATTGTAAAAGGATTATATTATCATAAATATAATGTGCAATTTTCTCTGGGAAAAAAAAAGACAACGTTTTAAAAAAAAAAAAAGCCATTCCATCTAATGTCGATTTCCCTCAAGTTTGTCATTGTGTTCACCATTTTTTTATTTAACCATCCCTTGGATAAGGTTAGGTTAGGTTAAATATGTATTTTTCCTTGTTCCGAAGAAGGGATAACTTGTTGAATTTTCAAATTTTGCATGTAAGTATTTTTATTTTCCAAAGAAGGGATAACTTGTTGAATTTTCAGATTTTGCATGTAAGTATTTTGATTTTCATATTTCAATGTTGAATTTTTAGATTTTGCACGTTAGAGTTTTGATTTTTATATTTTTGTATTTTAAAGTTTTTGATATTTTTACATTTATTTGTTTTTTTCAATGGAGGTTTTCCCATCGTAAAAATGGAGTTTTGTTAATTCTTCGATCAAAGTTCAAGTTTTAACGATGATGACTGACATTTTTGTCCATTATAAGCCACTTGTGTTTGTGTGGGTGATTTTAACGATGATGACTCACATATTTGTCCATTATAGGCCACTTGTGCTTGTGTGGGTGATTTGGGTTAGGTGTAATTCCCAAATTATTTTGATGGAATAAATATACCCTTATAATTTCTTAGTGGAAAGATTTTGATTTGAATGTTTTAGTATTATTATAATGGGAAAGCCAAACTTTGATTTGAATGTTTTAAGATGGTTATATTAATTTTAGTATTATTATAATGGGAAAGACAAACTTTTCACATACGGAAAAAGAAGTTAGAAAACATTTTTTAAGGCTTTTGATAGTTTTAATTTTTGCATTTGCAGATTCTTAATATTATTGAATTTTACATTTTTAAGCTCCTCACGTCATATAAAAGTTGGGAGACTCACACTCTTTACAACAATACTAAATAATGATTAAAATTATGTTAGAATCGATGGAAACCAACATAAGTGAAAACACAGATTTCAAGAGTAATAGTGGTGTCAATAGACATCGTTAACACTTAAGCACAATGAACTAAGCTCCATGAATAGATGATGATATTGTCTATATATAGGTTTGGGTATATAGGTTTGGGTAGGTTACCAAACCCTCAAGGTATGAAACCATACAACCCATAATTGTTCAGAAAATGTGGATCTAAAATGATCAAGTAGACATAGTTAGTTCCATGTGCCTAGTCAATGGTCAATCAAATCCATTCCTCGATTGGCTCCCTTAATGTTTGGTTCCCTTTTCATGGTCGAATACACTTTTCGACGAAGTGAAGTTACATTGAGAACCATCAATTCCAACACTTTACATGTTTAAATTCTTCACTTGAAATTCTTCAAAACCTCACTCATTATACCAATTTAAGAATCCATAATTTAATCAATGTTTTTTTCAACCTTTTACTTTTCAAAATAAAAATAAAAATTATTTTAGTTATTTCATTATCACAATTAAGAAATAAACAAAATTATTAAAAAATAAATTTATAACATCTAATCTACTTCATACAAATACAATATTAGAAATATTTAACTAAAATTAAATATACAAATACATACTAAAATATTAAAAAAACCATTTCAACTCTATGAAATGAAAATGTTGAAGAATGAAATCAAAGAAGCAAAACATCAATAAAGGCATACATTTTCCCATAAGAAAATAAAGTTGGTCCAATTAACGATATTAGATGTTCCATGACTAAGGCCGCTTGAATCACACACAAGTTTATAAGTCAATAATTTGTATTTAATGCATGTTCTTTTTTACCTTCATTAAATAATATAAATTATTTTTCAAAAGGTTTATAAATTCATTTCGAATTTTATGTTTTATTAAAATTAATTAATTTGTTTTAATTGTTAATCTATTTGATTTATATAAGTTAATTTTTACATTTAAGTTATTAATGGTTTAAGTTAAGAAAGTTTAAATATAAATTATAATGATAAAACTTTTAATTAATAATCGTAGTGATCTTCATATTCCATAAAAAAATTCAATAAATCATTAATAATAATATCCAATGGTAATGGATCATTAATTTTCTGATAAGTAGATTAATTCTTATGTCATAATTTGAGATTGAGATTTTGGTAATGGTTTTTATCACATTTTTCACCAGAATGTTTCCAAGGTGAAGGATCCTATTAAACTCTGTGCACCTTAAAAAAAAATTATGATTAAGAGGGTTGCCTACCTTAAGGTTAGATTCTATAGTCCTTGCACCTTTCTACAATCCCTAGTATCTTAATCGTGGGGCCTACGTATATTAATGGTGAGGCATAATGGGGTTGTCACTATGTCTATTAGATTTACACATCCTTGCCTCTAAATGTCATCTTGATAATGTCTCTTAGTGTAGTTCTTATTCTCTTTGGATTCATGTTGCTTCATACTATGTTATAAGTTGATACTTATGTGTCTAGCCATGGGTTTGGGTGATATCAAAGTCTTACACTCTTGCCATTGTCTAACAATTAAATATAACAAATAAATATTACAAAAGGTAAGAATTATTTTCCTTAACCTTTAATTATTTTATATGAGAGATACCCACATGGCCTTTCCTAAGAGGATTGAGGCTTCCATTGTATCTTATGACTCTTTGCTATGTTTAGGTGTGTGAGTTCTCTCCTCTTTGGCTTGGGAATTATTCTCAATCCAATTATTCTATAAATATGGTTAATTCTTAAGCATAGTTAAGCTTTTAGGATGTGGACATTGATCTTTACTATTTACTCAATTTCACACTATTGTTATGTTTAGGTGTGTAAATTCTACTCAATTTTACATTATTGCTATGTTTAAGTGTGTAAGTTCTCTCTTATTTGGTTTGGGAATTATTCTTAATGTAATTAGTCTATAAGCATGATTAATCCTTAAGCATAGTTATGCCTTTAGGATGTGAACATTGACCTCTACTATTTACTCAATTGCACACTAATGACATTACAAGTTTTATCATATTTTTGATTTAAAATGTTAATGGATATATTTGTTTATCTAATACCAAGATTATTTCAATTTACCTCCATATTTGCACTTTTTGACTAGGTTTATATTTGCACTTTTTAACTAGGTTTAAAAACTCTTGTGATCTCTTCCTAATACTACCTTGACTTGCTTTGCACTTTTTGAATAGGTTTAAAAACTCTTGTGATCTCTTCCTAAGACTACCTAACATGCTTTAACCTCTTGTAAATATTAAAGTCATTTACTAATTCATAGAAAAAGAAATATTATTAGATATGAAATATAGAGAAGGTTTTATCTAGGCAGATCATGATTTTGAACTTAAACATATAAAAAATAAATTGCAATTTAAATCAATATAAGTTTTATATATAGAGAGCTCATATATATATATATATATATATATATATATATATATATATATATATATATATATATATATCATTTTCTAGAGAAATAATTAAGTTAAATAAGTTCTATATTTTTGCATTTTTAATTTTATTGATAAGATTAAAAAATATTCCTCCATGTAAGATAATTTTTTACTTTAATCATGATTTTCTTATTACTTGAAATTAAGTTAAATAAATTATTTTTTAGAAAAATAATTAAGTTAAATAAGTTCTATATTTTTGCTTTTTAATTTTATTGATAAGATTAAAAAATATTTGTCCATGTAAGATAGTTTTTTACTTTAATCATGATTTTCTTATTACTTGAAATTAGTGGGTATATATAAAAGTTTTGAGTTGTTAATTTTAAAAGTTGTGATAATCGGTTGAACCATTAGGTCAACACATATTGTAGACGAGGAAGCTATAGATTATAGGTTCAAATTTGATTGAGTTTCAAGAGATAATCAACAATTATTGTCATTAACGATTGAATTGCCATACATCCACATATTATGAGGAAGAATAAATCTCTTGAAATTTCCTCTCTAATTAATTATTTTTTAAATTGACATTATTAAAATCCATATTTAAAATTCATAAAAACATATTGTATGCTAAACATTGAAAAATGAAATTATCAAATTTATGAAAATATGTGATTTTTTAAAACTTGAAAATTGTAATTTACATTGGAGTTTATTTTTTTTTAATAATAAAAAAGAAATTTGGCAAAACAATAGCATAAAAGTTTCTTTGACATATTTCATGAGAAAGATGTTAAATTGCAACTGCAGAAATGATATTTTAATCCTACAGTAAAACCTAAACCGTTTTTTAATTTACATAAAAAAAATCTTAATTTTAAATGAAAAATAAATGAAATCAAACCTAGACACTGACACCATGAAAGACACGAAAATTCAGCAGAGAAAAAAAATCTCAATTTTAAATGAAAAATAAATGAAATTAAACGTAGATACTAACACCATGAAAGAGACGAAAATTCAACAAGGAGAAGAGGACAAATACACAAAAGACAAATATGGAAAATTGAGACAAATTTCATGTGAATATGCCTCGAACCACGTTGGGTGAAAGGAGTAGTTAGTTTTCGACGAAGTATCGAGGGTGTAGAATGTAAGACAGTTTTCGACGAAAGTATGGAAACCTTAAAGTTAGAGAACCAAAAGAAAGAATTTGTACAACGTAACAAATGCCACTTAAACCAACGAAACGGGCAAACCAACTACCCATTCATGAATGGTAAAGATATTACAAGACCATAATGATTCGAGAGCGAAGAGAGAATTATAACTTCAAAATTATTTGTATATAAAAAAAATATAACTAATTTTACAAATTTTTGATTGGTAAATTGCGTAAATATTTTACAAAATAATTTATCAAAACTTGTTTTAAACTTTTTATTATACAATGTTTTAATTTAGATTTAATATTATTAATTTAGCACATAAGATATCGAAATAAATTATTAGAACTAAAATGAGATAAGTTAAGCAAATAACACATTGGGTGGGGTGTGGAGGAGAGTTAATATGAAAAACATAGTATTCATATGATGAATATAATATGTAGGTTTGGGAAAAACCAATAAAGGAAAAACCTAATTATAAGTTGAGGTCTATATCTTGTTTTTTTCGTCTCAATTATAAAATTAAAATATAAAGAAAGTGCATACATTATGGAGTTACCATGGACATTGTGGCCTAAATGACTATTACAAGATCTTCTATTTTCTCTATTATGTTTCAATATCCCACTCCTAGATGTTTTACTCGACTATGGAACAATAAACAATACAATAAGAATGAAACCCCTTTATGTCTTAGCGACCCAATATTTAAGATGCCCTAATCGTTGTTTAGGGTTAGGATTTTTGCATGCCTCAACTCTCAATCATGGTTAGGGTTTTGAACCCTCTAGAATCTTCTTGAAAGTCCAAACATGACTAGTTACACATGTATGAGTAACGGAAGTTGATGTGCCATCCACTTGGTATTATGATGGTCAATAGGATCGGTCAACTTGCGAGAAGCATAATTTCCTTATACAAACTTCAATTGAGGTAATTTTCTCGTTGTTAAAAAACTCTCAATATATAAAACAACATTAAGATGCTGAGGAACTTTTTTTTTTAAAATAATCCAAAAAAAATCATTTAAAACCTAAAACAAGTTTTAGATTGGCTTAGATCACATATCACTAAAATGAAATCCACCCCTAAAATGAACCATATAAATCAATAACTCTAATTTTTCTACCTAAAAAAAATACAAAAATAAATAAAAAACCATTTCAAAACAATTATTTATATCATAAAATCGTGTAATTTAACGAATTATATAAATAACTAATTAAAAAACAATATTTAAACCCTCTCGTGAATCCTAAGTCTCACTAGGTCGTGGTCTAAACACACGAAACCAAAAATGGGACTTTAAATTTTTATTACCTCCACGTTTACTTGCGAAGGTTTCAAAAATTTGAGGGTCCTTTCTTTAAGGTAAAGTCATATGATATTCAATTTGCACCACTCCCTCCTCATAACCATCAATTATCCATTATACTTACGTTTAATGTGTAAATTTTAATACTTAATTTTGTAGTTTAATTTTTTTTTTCTTTAAAATATATTAAAATCTTCAAGTTTCAAAGTGAAAATGAAATTGTTGGTATTTTTTCAAGCACATGAAAAACTAATATGTTAATGTGGGATTTGAATGTCAGTAGAAAAGATGACATTTATCCTTTCAATCACTTAAATTATATTTAATAAACAATTTTATAATTTAAATAATTAAAAATTCAATTATTCAAAATAAAACTTTTGTTTATTAGATTGAATCATAAAAAAACCAATTTGTAGAAAAAAAAAGTCTTTTAGATAGGAAAAAGTCCACTACAAAAGATATGTAAAAGGAAAGTTGTTATGTTTAACATGGAAAGAAATCGTTAATGGTCTTCATAATTATAGGCAAAAAACAATTCATTCATAAAGTATTTAATGCTTGGGCATGATTTGAATTTGAGTGTATCTTCTCTATTTAAAAATGAAAAGTATTTATTTTCAAACAATTTTTCTAATATGTTAATGTGGGATTTGAATGTGAGTAGAGAGGATAACATTTATCCTCTCAATCACCTAAATTATATTTAATAAACAATTTTATAATTTAAACAATTAAAAATTCAATTACTCAAAATAAAACCTTTGTTTATTAGATTGAGTCATAAAAAAAGAGACCAATTTGTAGAAAAAAAAGTCTTTAGATAGGAAAAAGCCCACCACAAAAAATATGTAAAAGGAAAATTGTTATGTTTAACATGGAAAGAAATCGTTAATGGTCTTCATAATTATAGGTAGAAAAACAATTCATTCATAAAGTATTTAATGTTGGGGAATGATTTGAATTTGAGTGTATCTTCTCTATTTAAAAATGAAAAGTATTTCTTTCCCAATATTTTTTTTAGGTTTTGAATGATCAAAGGAAAAGAAAACTCGTATATACAATTGTCCTCTATACTTTTTCCTTATGCACTAAGGAGGAGCTTTGAGACACTAAAGAGGAACTTTAAGAAGAATGTTTAGATTAATTAGATGGAATGGAAATTAAAACAGTGTTGTGTGTTTCGTCTTCTAGAGTTTTTTTTACATCTTATTAATGTACAACTTATGTGATGCATGTGCTAAGTAAGATGCTCAATTTTCTCCAATCATTTAAATATATCTATGTAATATTTATTAGCATATTAGATTAGATCTTATTCTTCATAGAGTATTAAAAATGGTGATGTTGATGGATTCTTATTGTTAGCCTAGATTCTTATTGTTAGCATATGTATTGAACTTAGTGTCTAAAAATATTGTCAATTGGTTTTCTTGTTGGGACATAACAAATTATTGTAGGAGTAAACGTGGTTATGTCATGTAAAGCTTCACTGAGGGAGATACAAGATTGGATCACTAAAAAGGAGACCGAGTAGAGAGAAACACATAATTTTCACATTGACCCAAATTTTTGGAAGGACAAGTATATCTATTCTGACAATCATGAATTTGTCTTTGTTGAATTTACAATTTATTGCGAGAGTGGATAAAGAGGCAAGTAGAAATCAATACCCTATGCCACTCTCAAGAACCTATCTTTTGGGACCAAGAAATAGTTGGAAGACTTAAGAGAATGGATAACAAATGGATGCTTGCAATTGATTTCTAGTTTGAGTGGGTCAAGGAGGGCTACTTGATTGAGTTTTCTATAGAATATAACACTTCTTTCAACACAAATGAGAAGGAATTCAAGGAGGGACTAGTGGTAAGGTACCCTTGTGGATTAATATGTTGTTTGTGGAGAAAGGGTTGATGCAAATGACAACAAATATAATGGTAGCATAAAACCCTTGTGATGGAGGGTTAAGGGAATAAGAAAGGGTAGATGGAGTAGAGAGAACATAGAAAGATGGATCTAGAGGGGCAGAGAAGTGCTAGGGTAGAGATGTATGAAAGAAGAAGTGTCTTACATGAGGCAATGTGATACGTTCAATCAGATAGTTTGAGGAAGAAGGGAGAAGGCATACTAGTGAGTGTTAGTAGAGTAAGAGAAAGATGAAGAGAGGACATGCTTGAGGAACACACAAAAGAAATATATGCACGAGAGGTGTGCATTGAAAGGAGAGAGGTGTCAAAAGGTTGCATCGAGGTAGAGTATAATGGAGTATGACAAGACCATATTGAATCCCAATGGCCTGAAGAGAAGATGGCGATTTAGATAGACATGAAAATAGTACTTTAGATACCAAGTATGATCCAAGTGAAGTTGAAGATGATTCTACAAAGAGTGAGGATACTTTAATGGTAGCACAATTACTAGCACATATGAGGTTAGAGGAATTCTCTACATCAAATGAAGAGGAAGTAGGAGAAAATGAGGTAGAGAAACCCCTTTCAAAACCATATCATGTGCATAGTGCATCACAAGAAGAAGAAGATTCATTAAAAATAGAGGTTGGAAATATAATTAAGTAGATGATGGGAATAGTGACAACAAGTAGAAGAGAGAAAATAATAAGAAATTGGAAATTGACAATGACAAAGAACAACAATTGACGTAGTGGTTAGAATCCCTTTGTTCAATGAAATTGAAAGAGATGATGCATACCAATAATGGTTCATGTGTGAAGCTACTTATTTGTCAAAAACTAACAATAAAATTTTATACATATTCTTACACCTTTATTAATCATTTTAAAGTCACTTATATCTTAGTGTTATCTAAAACTAAATACCCTTTGCTTTGTTATATTATATTCACCATACATTTATAAAACAATTAAATTAAGCTCTCACTAGAGTCCTAACTTTTCAGTCTCGTGGTTATCTAAGTTCTTGTGAAAGGATGAAACAAACTAAGACTTGGAATTTTTATAACCTCTGCATTTTTTACACAAGAAAAATTGCTCACTATATTTATAATGTATGGTATTACCAAAATTACATTGACTACTTCCCAAGATGGAAACGATATCACCAGTCCAAAATTACATATTAGTCTGTCCAGAATTACATGATAGTCTGTCTGGTAGTAAACACAGACATCTCTGCTATCCGACTATAAGAGCTTTTACCTTCAAAGTTTTAGAAAATTGCATGAAATCACATGATAGTCGATTTTTTTTTTTTCCTCTCGAAACCATTCCATTCTATTCAATTCCATATCTATCAATAATCCATTATATTCAATTTTAAATTTAAAAAATGATGAAATTATTATTTTAATAAATATGAGTATTGATGGTTCATTATTCAATTTTAAATTTAATAAGTAAATTAAATTAAATACTCCACCAACATCAATCCTATGATTATATTTAATTTTAAATATGACAATCAATTCGTCCACTATATTTAATTTTAAATTTAATAAGTAGATTCCCGTGAAGAAAATAAAACACTTTGATACATATAAAATTATAGTGTATGAACGGCATAAAACACTTTGATACATATACAATTATAGTGTATGAACGACATTCGCACAAAAATTTGTCATGCTTAATACCCGAATCCCACCTCTTCTTTGCTATGCTTCATTACCTCGAACCCACTAGTTTTTAATTTTCTCAAATGGGATAATGAGAGGAACCACTATGTTCAAATTAAGAAATTTATTAAGGTGGCTTTTAAGTTCATCTTATATTTAAAAATGAACCAAATTAATTCATTTTTTAATGTGCACATTAAAAATTAATTCCGTCTCTTCGAAATTCAAAGGAATCTTATATGACGCCATAAAGAGCTTTGAGAAAAGATTTTAAATGCCCCACCAAATCTACATGCTTTAAAACAACTTAAGAAAATAAATGATGGGTTCTATCTGAAATTAGAGCATACTTTTAGGAAACGAGTTGTTGTATTCAAGGTAGAAAAGTGGTTCAATCATAAAGTAATGGTTTCTCAATCTAGCGAATCCTTTTTTACATGGTTTTACCCAACTTACTATTGTAACATGATATTTTTCAAAACATGTTGGTATGTTTGTTAATGAGATTTAGTTTAGTTGGTTAAGAGGAGAAGTTGTAATTTATGATTAAATTTTGTTTGTGACATATTTATTTCGTGGGTCGTTTATCTTTATAAAGAGTGTTTTTGTGTGTGGATGAAACTAGGTGCAATCCTTTAATGAGATTGATGAATTAGATTCAACCTCAATCACATCCATTAGTCAAGAATTGATTCCACAAGTTTGTGAGTGAAATTCTCATCATTGATTAAAAGCATTTCAAATAAAAAAATACATATTAGCATTAAAAGATTTCAATCAAAGGTTTTTGATGAAATCATTGAAATATAAATCATATCCTAACTCTAATAACCGTTATAGAGGAAGTGAAAATGAAAAATAAGAATGTTTAAAACACACACACACACAAAACATCCAATATATTTGGTTGGAAATAAAATACAAAAACACTAGCACCTTCTTGGTAGAATGATTTTCATCTCTGAAAAATTAGATAGCATCTTACCACTACCTACTAAGGAGCAATTTAGATTTCAAAGAAAATGTCATGACCCTATGGGGAGTATATATGGGGTTGAAGGTATACATAATCAGGTCAATGTATATGTAATAGGACTCAACCAAATAAGAGGCCCACATGTGCAATGATGAAAAATAGGTATATATAGAGGTTAATATAGTCATCATTGAGACATGGATATATGATTTGGATATATGGATGTATTGGGGTTATTTGGATGAGGCTCTCATAATTTATGAGTTATTGTGTAACTCATCTGTATTATATTTTTGCAATTTGTGCTCCAAACTCACATCATGATTACATTACACTCTATTTTATCATGCTAATTTAACGCTTTGCCATACAATATTTGGTATTAGAGTGAACGATCCTTGGTGTGACTCCTTCAAACAAGTGATCTTACCATTTTATCTGTAATTTTTTTTGTCATTAGAATTGTGTATAAATTTCAAGGTTGATAGAGGAAAGAACTATATACATAGGGTAAAAATTTCAAAATTTGGTTTTCCACTTATTTGAAGTTATAGGTTGTTCAAATTACGGTTTTTGTCTAGTCCTTCAAACAAGGCTTAGATAAGTGGTTTCAATAAACTAGCCATATTGAAGGTTCAAAAGTCTAAACTTAGTGAAACTTGTAGGATTGGAAAGTTGAAATGACTAGGTATATTTTTTGAAAATTTCAAAATCTCTTTCACCATATTTTCAGAGTTACAAGCTGTACAAATTAGGGTTTTTGTTTTGTCCTCAAACTAGGCTTAATGAGGTGGTTTCCATAAAACAAACATATATGAATATTGTGAGGTCCAATTTGAGTGACACTTGTGGGATTGGATATAAGAAGGACTGAGGTGGTTCTTTTAAACATTTATAACCTTTTAGATAAATATTCGAAAAGTCATAGTTAGTACAAGTTTGCTCTCATGAAATACTAGGTACAAAACTACATGTTCTAGTAATTCCACTATGACTTTCTCTTGGAAGGTCCAAAATGCATGGGATTAGTGGGAACCTAATGAGAACATATCATAATAAATATTGTAAAAAATTGATCAAAAGAAGATTATAATTATTTAATTTGTAACAAGTGCAAGGTTGGTTTATACAACAGACCTTAAATCATGGATTTAAAAGGCATGTTAACTTAAAGTTATTATAACTTTTGATTGAAAGGTCAGATTTATGTGATTCAAAATCCCTTAGAAGGTGGGAAGGGATAAGGATACACTAGGAAAATGATCAGAACTTTTTTGGGTCAATATTTTGAATATAGTGAGTTTCAAAGTTGAGGGTTTTGGTTAGACATCTAGTTAGACATCAACGTTTTGGATCTCTAAATTGGAGATCTGAAAGTTAACTATAATAATGACCACTTCAGATTTTCCGATCAATCTCAATAATAGTAATATGTCAATTTAGAGAAGATGAAGATGAAATTGATCCAAGGAATGGTTGAGAATGGAAAAAGGAAAACGATACAATTACTTTCATGGTAAGATTTTATTTTTACATTGAATCTCAAGAGTGGTGGATGAGTCTTGATGAAGACACAAAATTGAACTCGACATGGGCAAAGTTTGAAAAAATATTATCAAATGGATGGATCTAGGACAAAAAAATGGAGGCAATGCATGAAACTCAAGATGAATTTAAAGAAGAAAAAGAAAAGCTGAAGAAAAAGGTGATTAGTTGTCCAAGATGCAAATACTTAATGAAGCACTTGTTAAGGAGGTTTAAACTTTAAAGCAAACTACAAGGAGAGGTGAGAAAATTCAAGAAGGATGAAAAAAAATGGAATATGAAGCCATAATCAAACACTACTTGATGAGGTTAAGAGATTGAAAGAAGAAAAAAAGCATTGCCAAAATAAAGAGAAATAAAGGATCTTAGATGAAGATACTACCAAAAGACTCAAAGAGGAAGTTTGCAAGAAGGTTGAGGAAGTGAAAGACATTAAATTAGTAACAGAATTGAGAATTGAAGAAGGACAAAAGAAGTAGGTGGATTACATCAATATTAAGTTGGAAAATGAGAAGGAAGAAAAGATACAAGAAGGTCACTATAAAATACTTGAATAAGTTGAACTCCATTTTGAGGATGTAAAGGTAAAATATTATGGTATTATCTCAAAAGCAAGAGAAAATGAGAAAAAACACAACAACTTGATTATACCATTATACTGGAAAACAAGATGGATGATAAGGGTTTAGAAAATGAAGGAATACCATCATTGGAGGTGGAACCATATTGATAGAATCATTACTAAGAAAGTTGGCATGAAAGACAAGAATATCGACATCATCATTACCAAGGAAGAATATGGTAGAAGTAGTGATAATCATAGAAGGGGGCATCAATGAATCATTATAAGATAGGATATTGTCATAGATAATTACCTACATCAAATTGGAGAAGCTACAACAATGAAGGGAATCAAAGGAAGAAAATTGTTTGAAGGATTGGCACCCAAAATAATTGAATATGGATGGATGGATGGATAATCATCAATAGAAGTGAGTGAGTGAGAATATAAGAAAATCCTATTACTTGGTTTCATCACATGTAAAACCCTTATCTACAAATCTTTAAGGAAGTTTTTTTTAGAAGCGGGTTACAATGTTATGACCCTATGAGGGGGTATATATGGGGTTAAATGTATATGTAATAGGGGTTAGCCTAATGAGGATCCCACATGTGAAATGCATGATAATAAGTATATATTGAGGTAAATATAGTCATTATTGAAACATGAATAGATTATTTGGAGATATGGATGTATTGGGGTTATTTAGAGGAGTTTCTCCTAAGTGTAAGGAGCTATTATGTTGGAAACACAAAATCCTTTATTAAGGACTCCTCAGACTTAGTTAGGATCATTAAAAATGAAAGAATTGAACCTAATGATATCATCATTATATTTGACGTGGTTTCTCTCTTCACTAAGACACCTCTCAATGAAGCTATCCAGATTGTTAATGAGATCACAGACCCTGAAACAATGAAATTAACAAAAGTGTGCCTTAGATATACACTCTTCAGTTTTTAAGGAGTGTTTTATGAACAAACTAGTGATGTGGCTATGGGATCTCCCCTGTCCCCTATTTTTTACAACCTATTCATGAAGAAGTTAGAGGAAAGATCCCTTAACACATTCTGATTGAAACCTAAGAGATGGAAAATATACGTTGATGATATTAATGTGGTATAGCTGCATGGGAGAGAAGAACTCAATAAATTCTTCGAGAACCTCAACTCCCTGTCAAATGAAATCAAGTTCACTATGGAAATTGAGGAGAATAACAACATTCCCTTTTTGGATGTATTGATTCTCAGAAAGAAGGATGGGCACCTCAGACATAAATTCTATAGGAAGAAAACCCACACAAAAATCTATCTCCATGCCAACTCTCATCACCACCCCACTCACAAGATGGTGGTTTTGAACACTCTAGCCATGAGATATATTAGGATATATGATTAGGAACACCTAGAATAGGAAAAGGACCAAGTGACTAAGGTTTTTAAGAATATAGGATACAAGAATAAGGACATCAAAAATGCATTAAGAAAAGCTATAGAAAGACCAAAATAAGAGCCACATTGTAGAAATTGTCACAACCCTGACAAGATGGCTCACCTTCCCTTCATCAAATGGGTCATAGATAGTATTGTGAAATCCCTAAGAAAGAATGAGATCACAACCTATTTAAATCCCTTGGTAACCATCAAGAAGAACACAAGATATGTTAAAGATAATCTGGATCACCGCTAGTGCAAATGGGTTTACAAAGTAGAGTGCTCCTATGGTAAATGTTACATCGGAGAAACCAAACGTTTGTTTCACATAATAATTAAAGAACACAACATGGATATCAAGAATGACTGCACACACACCTCTTATTTATCCAAGCATTCAAGTGAAACAAAACACCATGTATGCCTGGAAAATACCAAAATCCTAGCAAGAGAAGATCACTACTTTCGACGTAGAATCCAAGATTCAACAATGGAGATTATCAAGCACCCTAATAACCTAAATAGGGATGGAGGCTTGGAGATCAACAAGAATAGGATTCCTTTAATACACAACACCATAACATGGTAAGTTAGGTAGGTTTATTTGTATTCATTCAATCTTTTCCTTTTTGTTAGGTTTTCCTCGCTTGTTTAGGTTTTCCTCCCTTGTTTAGGTTTTTTTCTTGAGCATATTTCTTCTTTCGGTGTTTTCCTGATCTCTTTTTTCTTATGTTTCTGTTGTTTCATTGGTTTTTAGTTTGTTTTCTTACACTCTTGATTTTATTTTATTTACTACACATTATAATTTATTCTAGTGTCATTAATATTATTCTTATTCTTATTTCTTCTTTGTTGTTTGTCTTGTTATTTTCCTTTGTTTGGATTGATGTTTACCTTATTTTCATTATATTTTTTATGCTTCCCTCTTTTATCTTTAAACTCTTTTAAAATTTTAATTTGCCGAATTTTTAAACTTAAATGTCTATCATTATCATTAATGCTATTAATTAATTATTTGTTTACTTTATTCTATCTAATATAATTTGTGTTATACATTAAACACCATTAATCATTGTTCTACTATACTATTAAATCTATTATTTATTAAGACATTCTAACACTTTTTTGTGACTGGTGGAATCAACAACTAGTCAGGCACATACTTACGTGACACTGGGTCATGTTATTCGACTGCTACCACTCTAACCTCCAGGTGTTCCCACGATGCCCTATATGTGACACAAAAGGTAAGCCAGGGTTTCAAACTGGTGACTTCACATAATGAAGTGCCTTAACAATACACTCCATCAATGACTGCCCTAAACCCCAACATAAAATATTCTGACACTTATCTACCATACTACTAATCTATTATTTTATAACATTATTATTCTATTTGGTAATATTTGACTTATTCTTAGGATTTATTTCTTTTAGTTTAATCTTTTTTTTTAGATAATGTAGTTGACTATGATTATTATTTAGTCCTGTAGCTAACCTTTTTTTCTTTCTAGGGTTCTCTACTTTCTCTTTTATTTATTGACATGTTAGCCTTCTTCTCCTATTGATTATTTTTTGTGATGATGGATTTGATATGTGATTCGAAATGTTGACACTACAAAATGATGATTGTGGTTTTTCCGAGCACTTTTGATAACCAATCCCACCATAGAAATATTAAATCCCTAATGTATAAAGTCATTATACTATCTCTTTGGGAGTTGTGCTCCACACTCATATTGGTGTAAAATTTATGTGTTTTGGTTTATTAAGTTGTTTTGATTATTTGATATATAATATAAAAGGTGAATGTAAGATAATATAAGACTTCAATGGGAGAAAACAAAACCTCTAAAGTTTTATAAAGAGTGCACATCTGTTATGATTGATGAAGGTAAGGGGATTTTGAAAAGAGAAACAATAGACTACAACAAGGAAGTCAATCAGTTTAGTGAATATATTTTATAGTTATGAAATACATACAATGCCATTATATGCAATGGATTTAAGTGGTGCAAGGAGTAAGGGGAGGCTATGTCACATACCCACTATAACGTAGTAAAAATTTTCGTTCTACCTCAAGGGACAAAATCCTTGATTATTGATGAGCTCCTTTTCACCTTAGTCCTACCGGCTATGCTATTGGTCTACGTGACCTGCCTTCATATGGCCACAGTCCTAGGCTCCTATCGATATTTTGGCGTTTTCAATGTCGATGTGTGAACGTCCCCAAGACTCGCGATTCTTCGATTCCTGACGTGCCTTTTTCATGCTAGCCCTCCTGGCTCAGCCCCTGGTCCATGTGACCATCACCCCATGACCACAACCTTACCCCTCATCGGGGTTTCGAGGTTTGTGATGCCAAAATGCATGCGCCTATGGAATTCCTGACTCCTCGAATCCCGATTCTTCGATGGCTCCCGGTCTTTAACCTGCCACCTGTCCTCCACCGAATCCTGTGTGGCCCAAGCTATATTCTTGCCTTTCGGAGTATCGCGTTTCGCGATTCCAACAAGTAAGAGTTTCACACCTTCGAAAACTCCGATTCTCCGATTCCAGACTCCTCAGGATCTCCTGACACACGTCCCAAATAATGGGTCGTTCTGATCTCGTCAGAATATCGTGCTTCGCGACTTAGCAGCTTCTATTGCCAAGATCATGGGCTTCAACCTACGAAACCCCGATACACAATCCTACGTGTAGGTCCGACGGTTCTCCTGCGACCCATATCCAATGGCTACCTTCTTCCTCGCTCCTCGCGTCTCGCGACTTGGAGTACCAAATG
>CBVK0100413232.1:0-19945 GCA_900067695.1 Picea abies | reverse complement strand
TTCACATTCAGCCTTAGAATAAGTCTTTGGGTTATCTCCATAAAAGATAAAACTATCTCTAAAATCCATATACTTTGGACATGCCTCTAAGTTTTACAAACACCGGATTGATATTAAATGCACTCTAATTTACTTAGGTAGATCTGGAGCTCAACAGTTAGTTCCTCGTTGCTGCACCCTATCTTCCCATTTTGAAATTAATTCTGGGAAGTCTTTAGTTCCGTGCCCATTGGCTCTGCAGTGAGAACAACATGGATGCCTTGGATGAGGACAGTCTCTGGCCATGTGGCCTTTCTCATCATAGTTATAACATATTCTTGGGCCTCTTCCCCCAATTATTCCTCCTCTAAAGTCTCCTCCGGCTCCACCTCCTCGACTTCTTCCCGGTCCATGAGGGTTTTCATTCACCCTGAATGTTGTTCGGTCCAACCTGTCTATAAGTGCATCCAACACTCTACATTAATTGGTAGTATGTGTGGTAGATGCGTAGAACTCATACTGTACTGTATTTGGTACAGTCGAATATTTATTCATAAGGGCACTGTCTCGGCCCATGCCCATGGATTCAACAAATCTCACAGTACTCAATTGTTGGTGTTGATTGGCTCCCTGGAAAAGCATGATATGGGGTGGGGTTATGGAATGGTAAGTTTCCAGACACTTGCGCAACTCCTCCAGTGGGTCTTGGTGAGTGTCCCATAGGATTATGAGGAGGTCCCATTCCCCTCATTCGTGGACATTCATTCACTAGATGTCCTTCTATATAACATTCGGTGCACCAGACCTGCAGTCGTCCTAGTCTAGGTATTGTCAGTTCTTAAATATTTTCTATAAGTGCTGATATATGCCCTTGTAGTTGTGCCAAGTTCACATCTGCTAGGGGTCTGGTCACTCTCAGGCTCCCAGGATATCTCGCCATGGCTTCAATCTTCATCTATTATTCCAAGGTATTTGTCAAAGTGGCTATTCGTCGTTGCGTTAGTGGAATATGGGTCAAAGGTAGGAGTCCCTAAATGAAACATTCTCTTTTATGTTCCTCATGGATTGGGTGTGCTAACCTCCCTATATCATCTTTAAACTTTTGGTTGTATTCCTAGGCCTATTCACCTTTCCTTTGCTCAATCTTGCACAACTCAAACAAAGCCTATTGTTTTGACTGGGGTAGTTTAAACTCTGCTATGAACCTAGTCCGTACCTGACCAAGTGTGAAGGCTTGACCTTGCATTCATGGAAATCCTGGTTCAATAATATTCATGTACCACTTGAGAGTGCGACCTCTCAAGTTAGTCTGGAATTCAACCAATTTATTCGTATTCAGAGTCCCTCTGGATCTCCAGATTGCTTTGCACAATAACCAATGTTGCTCAACATCTTCATCTCCCTTACCCTAGAACTATGCATATCGAGCAATCAAACCTCACGCATGACCAAACATTGTTGATATTAGTTCTCTTATCAAAATGAAACCTAACGGTCATGCTTGCAATCTATCAGGGGATCCCAATATCCTCCATGTACCCACACTTCCTGGTTGTGACTGACTAATTAATTGTACTGGAACAAAACTAGCATGAGAAGGTAATATCGAACTTACCACTTGTATAAAAGACACTTAAGGTATGGGCAATTTGGGGCTGGCACCACTGGCTTCGGGGTTGTTTTCTTTGATCTGGGGGGTCTCGTTTTCTTCCACTGGAGTGATCTCTTCAGTCTACTTCCCGATCTCTCCTGTCGTTGGGGCTGAATATTCTCTTTATTTTTCAAGATTCATGTTGGCTTCCTCCTCTCTTACATCTACACCTTCT
The DNA here is from genome assembly GCA_900067695.1 of Picea abies. Classification (NCBI taxonomy): domain Eukaryota; kingdom Viridiplantae; phylum Streptophyta; class Pinopsida; order Pinales; family Pinaceae; genus Picea; species Picea abies. The sequence goes on along the minus strand of CBVK0100413232.1, from coordinate 18,140 downwards.
CCTTCTTGTCCAACCTTCTCGGGATTTCTTTCTGTCTCTGCTTCTCTCTCACTCAATATTTGACTGGCCAGTCTTTCTTATATTCTCATCTTCCACAAATCTTCCATTTTTCTTTCCTCTACTTCTCCTGGTACGACTTCTTTCCACAACTTCTTGGACTGTCTTACTGCTCTTTTGATCTTGTCATGCCACCACTCCTTAAATATGGTGGATATTTTCACGGCTCTCTCATCTCTTGAGTCCATTTCGTATTGTTCCCCCCACATTTGTCAAATAACCCCTCCCCTCTCTCAGACCATGATTCTACCCCAGCCTCACCCTACCCTAAGAGAGGGTGTTTACACTGCCATGTCAGTCAGGGACATAGTCAACATCCCTTCTTCCATCAAGAAAAATTTAATCCACATGGGGATTTCTCTCAACAGTCTTCCCCCTGTGTCTTTCCTGAAATTCACCTCTGCTTGAGAAAAATGTTGATGGTTCTCAGCTACAAACTCAATAATGTATCCTTCTAATGTGGTATTGACCCATAAATTAATCACTTGCGTGACTGGATGATCCAGCCGATGAAGTGTTGCTAGTTTTTCGGTGTCCCAAGTACAGATCCTCTTAACTCGTTGTTGGAACTCTGGAGCTTCTTGGATCCTATTTATCCAGTGGAAAATTTCCTTTGGGAACTTAACCCAGAATATCTCATACTGGTCACTCAATCTTTCTGAGTAAAAGACTACCCCACGAATATCTTTCACAGATTTTCCCCTCATCTCTGCTTCTTTCCATATGAAGGCATCATAGTTTCTTTCCCACCATTGGTCAATATTAGATTTTTGAATCTGCGGAAGCATCCTCCCTACAGGTTCCCTTTTAATGCATGTCTCGGCAACATAACCATTTTGTTGGCGCAAGTTTGACTAGACCATGGTCCTTCTCAGGTTACCAACAAAAGGTACCGAGTAGTCTAGAGTGCTGGCATTTTCATCTCCTCCGAAGAGAATAAGTCTCACCCAAAGTGCTACTGAGACAATTATATAGGGAAGGTCAAGGAAAATACTTAGGAGGATTCACAGAAACTTCAAGATTCATCCTAATCTTGCGCAAGAAATCTAACTATCAACCAGATCTGAACTCATGTGTGTAATAGCTGAACCTACTTATGTTGCAGAAAATAATTTGAAAATTTAGATCCTTCTTCATATTATCTTCAAAATATTTCTTCATTTACAAGATCATAAATGCACAGTAGTTCTCTATTATAGACTCTTGGATCTAGACCCATGTCACAGAGATCTAACTCTCAAAATGTGTACAGATTTAATTACAGACTCAAAAACTTACTTGACTCAACTGACAACAACCTAATAAAGAGGGGAAGATCGAACTGAACATTATCATAATTTGATCGAACGACAATAAAAACCGAGCCACTTAGCAATGAACCCTTTTACAATCATTTTCATCCCTATATATAAGCTATGTTGTGTCTTATGTCTCATCTTGCACGCTTTCTTGTTATGTTGCAACCGCTTTTTTTTAGCTGGAGTTGCGCTATCCTTTTTGCAATTGGTTTATGTTGCTTCTCCTCATTCGGTTGTTCCACTTCTTTTGAAGTTTGTGCAACTCGTACTCAGCCAAAACTTGTGCACTTCCTTATCCCAAAAATGAAGGGCCCAACAGAAGCCATTCCCACTAGGAATGAAACACACAAAGTAATTATTGGTTTCTTGGAAGATATTCTATCAAGGTTTGGTTTCCCAAATAAATTTGTCATTGATAATGCAAAAACTTTTAAAGTTGAGCCCCTGGTGAAGTTCTGTGAAAAATTTGGTATTCAACTTATCCACTCCACTCCATATTACCCTCAGGGTAATGGCTTAGTAGAATCCTCTAACAAAATCTTAGTAAAGATTATTAGAAAAATGTTGGAAGATACTAAGAAGGCATGAGATTTTAATTTGAAGTTTTCCCAATGGGAAGACAGAGTAACCACCAAAAGGTCAATTGGCGCCACACCATTTCAGTTGGTTTATGGAACTAAAGTTGTTTTCCCTACTTAATTAGCTTTACCTGTGGAAAATTTTGTTCAAGACCAAGAATGGGAACCATATGACATGATTAGGAGGATGCATCAACTTATGGAAGTACAACAAACCAGAGAGCAACTTTTTGACAAAGCACAAAGTCATCAAGAAAAAATCAAAGAAATTTTTGACAAGAAGGTGAATAAGGAAGATTTTCATCTTGGAGACCTGGTACTCAAGTGGGATGCTCAGAGGCAGGATAAGGGAAAACATGGTAAATTTGAAGCCCTTTCGGTTGGTCCTTTTAAAATTTCCAAAGTTTTACAAAATAATACTTTTAAGCTACATAATTTGGAAGATGCTGAAATTTTTGGTGGCCCAGTCAATGGGCATTTTCTAAAAAAATACTTTTTCTAAAATCAATGGGTGACTTAATTTCATTGTAAATACCAGTCTATTAGTCAGTCATGTTTTATTTTAATAATGAATCCTTTCCCAATGGATAAGAAACTAGAACTGCATGTTCTTGGAGCCTCGTAGGGAGGTCTCCATCCCATGTGGAGCCAAATGTTAGCACATAGGATGTGTAGGAGTCATTTTTTTTAATTTTCTAGGTTTGAGTCACAAGGTCTTTTAATTTTTAGGTTTTGAGTCATGTCTTATGTAAATAAATCATGTTTTATTCTTCCATGGGAAAATAAATTTGACCTTAGTCCATATACGAGTCTTGGTGTCATGATAGTGTTCATCATTATGAAAGAAATAGGGGTCAACATTGGTCACACCCTTGGTCTTAAACTTATCATTATCATGTGTCTTGTCTTAAAGGGACATACAAAAGGTTCCTTATGTCATTTTCAACTGTTTGAGGGTCAAATCAAGTGTCAAGTCTACTTGTTGCAAACTCGCCTGAAAGTTCGCAGCATATCAAGAAAGTACCTCATGCACTAATCACACATCATTATAACTTAGAAACGTGTCAAGGGATATCTCATTTTTTTCAGTTCCTTTAATGCATCATGTTCTACAGGTTGGTTTCAAGAAACAAGTCTATCAAGTTGAATGCAAAGTGTTTCCATTGGTTTGAAATATGGCATTGTGAAATGGTTGTAGCCGATGAAGTGGATTGAGTGCTTCCAACAAAATCCTAGTCTAGTTCATGAGACACCAGCTGAATTTTCAGATATACAAGGTACCTATTTTTGTGATTGTGCATTGTCTGAAGGTTGATTGGACTGGATAAAGTTGTTGTCATTATTATCCACTGCAAAATGTTACATATTACATGTGTTGCAAACTATTTTCACTAATCAAATCTTATAGTATTGGTATCCTAAAATTTGGAAATTTTCAAGTTTGTTATGTTATACCAAAAAGATCAATTTGTAGCTACCTCTTGCAGCAATAACCTTATCCACTATATTTTTTATGATGCTACAAACTATGCGCTGTAAACCCTCTCTTTTTTGACTAGATCAAACCCTCCTGACTGTGCTTCACTTAGGTATGAGGTTTTAACTTTTCAAAGTCATTTTCCTCTTCAATCTTGTGAAATTTTGTAAACCTGTCATAAAACCTAGTCCAACTTTGTGCACTATGAACTTGCGCTACGAACTCAACAGTGCGTTGCGAACCCTATGTTTTACACAGAGTTGCTACAATTTTTTCCTTACTGCAGCCTCATCCAATTTGGGATTTTTTTATTTTCTTCTTACCTCCTACTTCCAGCTTGTTCATCCTCACACTATTGTTGTGCATGGATATTTTATTAAAGTAAACCCTAAGTTGTGCCATTTCTATCAAAAACCATATTTTTTCTTGTTTTTATCATATATCTGATAACAAAGTGTTATAAGAGGGTGAAGGAGGTTTTCAAAATAGTCATCATGGACAGTCAGCAAGGTAAGAAGGTTCACAAAGGGGCAGATATTGTCAGGGATGAGCCACATGACATGCAACTTATCAATTCTAAACCATTTTTCAAGGAAGCATTCCAAAGGGTGGGTTGCCTAAATATTTGTGAGAAAAATGAAAAGAGGACATCCTAAGGTAGTTTCAATTCTTGAATCCGTTAGGAATGAAATGATAACCTCACGATGATGTAAATCCCCTTGCGTTTTTATAGAGGTGGTACTCCTCTTTAAAGTTTCTTGAGATTTTTCAAATAATCAAAATGTGGGACGTGACAGAAGTCTGTTGCAGTAATTCAAAGAAACATAAGTATTACAATACAATAAAAGGATATTGTTTTTGTTTTCTTTTTAAATAAAGTTCTTGAGAAAGGACCAGGAATTATACATTTCACACATTTAAAGAAAATAAGAAAAATTTCCTCACATCCACCATCATAGTTTGGGATACAGATTTCTGATCACATAAAAATAAAAAATAAGATGATCTGCATGCATAAGAGAACTTTAACATAGTGGACACATGGGAAGCTCAAATAGAGATAATGATAGATCAACCTCAAATACTTTATATTTTGAAAACAAGGTTACAAAGCACAGTTGAGATTGTTCCCAAAGTAGTTCTCTTGGAATTTCCAAAAATACATAGTATGTTACATATTCTTGAAATTGTAAATGCATTTGTCTTAAAGACTGAGATTGGGGATCCGATGGACCATAAAGAAAATAAATACAAGAAATAAGCTTTTATAAGGAAGATGGTGGGTGGTAGAAGGATCAACAAGACCTGGTAAGAAGAAAATAGGAGTTATCAATCTTCGGTTAAACCTTTCTAGAGAAAGAGGTGGAATAACTGGATGAAGGACTTGATAAAGAAAAGAAGGATGTGATCAGTGTAAAATTACTATGATGGTCGTTCCTCCTTTTCATTTGCTCGATGATGTCCTTTTATCATTTTCATCGACATTTACAGGAACCGTCTCAATTGCTTCTTGCCCTTCATTTGTTAGTTTCTCGATAGACTTCTTGAAACATTATTCGATGTAACTTTTCATAGGTGTCACATTGATTTCATGCCAGATTTTAATATTCAACAACTCACCCTCCAAGTCTCAGAGCTCAGTGGAAATTCCATGTAATACTTCTTAATTATCCTGTTTTTTTATAGAATAATCCTCTAGCCAAGTATCTATGGCATTCTCATCATATTCAATTATGCCATATATTTTTTCAATTGACAATCCTTTAAAAATATCAACTTTCTCATCGAACTGTTGTTTTTTTAAGAACAACGAGTTGAGGGCCAACTTGGGATATTGGACTTTGTTAGTGCTCCCATATAGGTCCACCTCTGTGAGCCTTTTGAATAGCTCATCTCTCCTTGTTATGGCTTGGTTGTTCAAGTTCTTTATTTTCTCTTTCCGCCATACATTCAACTACTTGATCCAACTTGGAGAGGGAAGGTCCTCCTCTCTTCTCTTTAGCTGTGACATATTGGAAACTTTAATACCAAAGGGTACCACAACATCAAGGTAGAAAACTTCTTCATTTTTTAGGTCGGCCTATAGATAATCATGGAAGGAATGTGACCTCAAGCCAAAACAAATCATCCTCTTTGAAATTTCCCAATCTTATGTAATCAGTTCCATTCTTTTCTTGATATTATTCTCTACATATCTCATGGCTGATGTGAGTAAGCTTAAGGATCTTTTTATTTTGGCTGTGGGCATGGTGGGTCCAACAATTTCCAAAGGGTTGGAAAGGAGTGGAAGAGGCATCAAAGTCTCTACCAGTTCCTTAATCCATTCCTTCAAATTTATATTTTCTTCTTTGAGACCACCAATGGACTTGTCCAATGCATCACCAGTTGCTTTATGGATTCTGGAAATTCAGGAAGGACGCATATTTCTTATGTTAACCTCTGAACAAGATTTCCCCTTTTTATTCTTCACATCACTCTTCTCAATAATTAATTTCTTATATTCAATGTCAAAAACAACGCTTTGAAACATAAATTATTCTTCTTCATCAAATATCTCATTTTCAACAATTTCCAATGACTGATTTTGGTGGGTCGCACCTCCTGGTTGATCAATGTTAGGAAACATCTTCTCAATGTCAGCCTCGAGCTCCATATCTTCGAGAGAGAAGCTATTGATTTCACTTTTGACGTGATTCTCTTCTTCCTCTTGTACACTATTCTTCATCTTCTTCCTTAGAGGAAGTTTATGTGAGATTTCAATTTTTCTTGGAGGGGGGTTCTTATCTCATCCTCTACCTGAACTATTGTTGATTAATTTTTTAGATGGGTGGGACACTGGAGCACTACTCCAAGGTGTTGTAGTCTTATGAGTAACATTTGGGTACCATGCACTCTTCTCGTTGGGACCCTATCCTCTCTGTTTGTACAATTCATTTTTATTGAGTACCGTCTCTAAGTCACCATCAATGTAGGTAGGATTTCCCTGGTTATTATCTTCTTCTTCTCCTAGAATAATGTGGATAAATGAATTAATAAAACCCACTGTTAACATATGTTTCACAAAGATTCCATTAGGTTCAAACCCTCTAATATTTTCATCATACTTGAGATTCAAGTTGTGGAAGTGGTTTGCAAATTCATCAATTTTGTTACGAAATCCCCAATCTTCCAAGGCAAAGGTATGAATTGTTTTTTTTGTTTTTCATGAAACAAATGCATCCATAAATTATATTTCCTTGCGACTTTTGTAACAAACATTTTGTCAGATATATGGCATGGAAGAAAGGAAGGATTTTCCTTGGAACTGAAAATTCTCATGACATTGTAATTCTCCATTTGCTCCAAAGTCCCCTTTCTATCCAGGCATTTACTAGCTTCGACAGATATTCTTGGGGTATCTCTTATAAACAACAATTATTTAAGAATCGATACAAAGTCATTGAAAACTTCATAAAAATGCAGGGAACATTTGTGCCTCCATAACGCTTGGTACCAAAAGGTCACAGGGTCAAATTCAGAATTCACCTTCTTGCATATAGAAAATTTAGGAAATTGATAGCAATGCGCTATCGCGAAAACCAAATAAGAAGACATAAATAATTCATTATCCTTTTTATATTGAGACAATTGGGAAGATATTTCAATGGAAATCAACTTCCCCCAATCGAAAATGGCCTGCTCCTTGATATTAAAATACAAGATGTAAAGAATCATATGGGAAATGCTAGTAGTATTTTCTTGGCCCGTAACTCTGGTAAATAACTAGGCAATTTCTCAAAATGGGTTTTTGAACAAGATAACCTACAATCTGGTAATATCTTCAAGGATGGCCATGAGATTCTCCAAGAATTTAGGTAAGATATCTAGGTCATTGTCATGTTTTTTCAAGAAGTCCCTGCAATCTTCACCTTTAAAGGTGAGTGTTGGCTCTGAGAGTTCCAGCATTTTACGGAATACTTGAGGTGAAAGAGAGATGGGAGAATGGTATTGTATTTGAATCATTTTTTTTCTTTGTATATACTTCTCAGTGCACCACACAACCAATTTCTTGCAGTCAACAACTTTAGGAACACAACCTGCACTAGCAATTTTGGACGTCCAAATTACTTCCTTCTGAGCAAAAGGGGATGAATAATAAGAGTATGCTCTACACCACTAAAATTTTTGGTCCTCTCATCCAAAAATGCTGAAAGTGTCTCCAAAGAACTATTGTCGAGTTGTTTCTGCCATAAGTTGATGAGAGCATTGTTATCACTGAAACTTCATCCGCAAATGGTTATAGGAATCCAACATCTCCAAACAACTATTAGTTCATCCATGGACCAAAAATGCATTTCCAAAAGGTTAAAAACTATACAACCAATAATAAAATCAGCATGCGCTAAGACTACACAGGAAGCACGCGCACATGCGCCATCCAGAAGTGCAAGAAAAGTGCACATGCGCACAATGTATGATTGTGAACACAAAAAACCACGCACCCCTCAGAACAATGCATTTTTGATATTGGTCGGCCTTCCACCCACGTCTGGTTCAGCTTCCAAGTTGATTTGACACCCAAATCTCGACTGAAACCGACTAGGGGGTTTTTCAAAGACCTAAGGGTGCCCTAAAGGGCCCCTTATTCACACTAAAGACTGGTTGAATAATGCCTAAAAGCTATACTATAAAAGGATGCCATGTGTGCACTATATTTCCAAGGAATTCATTTGTATTGTTATGCTACCTATATTCTCTTAGAGGATCCTCTTTCCTTATCAAGAGTATACAAGCATCATTTCATTTGAGCTATTCACATCTCCTCTTGAGTGAATGAGCTTGGGATTTCTTCACCATTTCCTTCAAGTTTGCTAGTTGTAAGAAGAGCTCAATCTTAGGGGGTTCAAGAGCCTCCCTTGGAGGCAGAGGGGACCCATAAGTCTCCCTTTCTCTTTGGTGTTTTCTTTCCACTAATACAATCCCATCCATTGGTGGCATGAATGTTGTTTGTTTGTTATTCTAAATGTCGTGAGATATCCCTCCCTTGGAGGAAGAGGGGACCCATAAGTCTCCCTTTCTCTTTGTTGTTTTCTTTCCACTAATACAATCCTATAAATTGGTGGCATGAATGTTGTTTGTTTGTTATTCTAAATGTCCTTATGCACTCTATTTTAGTTTCTTTTATTGTTCTTGGTTTAGTTTTTTGCTTATTTCTTATGCTTGATGTTTCTAAATCTTGCATTCACTGTTGTCTTTCCTAGATGACCCAACCGGGCTTGTAAGTGTCTTCATTTTTCTCATTTAGGTGATTAAAGAGATGCAACAAGTGTTCTTTTGATCCAGATAATATTTGAAATGAGTGCTTGAGAGATAATATATTTTGATCCAGATAATATTTGAAATGAGTGCTTGAGAGATAATATATAATCTTCTGCAAATCATGCTTTAATGTGGTTTAATAAAGAATCTCCTCGAGCCCTTCACTTATTAATGAAAATATTTATGGGGCCTGCATTATGAGTTATTATCATTAAACCATACTAAATGCATATTGGGAATAGTGAGAAGGTGGCAGGGACGGACGAAAGCAAATAACATTTGGGACTTTGTGAACCTGTCAACCTGGGAACCCGCAAACTTGTCGTTGCAGAAGGTTTAGAATTGGATAAGTTTTGAAACGTGGTTATTCATACTCAATATAGGAGGGATGAGATACTTAGGATCTCAGGGATTCCAGAGGTCAAAATGTAGATCACGGATCGTTCAGGTACAAATTGTAGTTCATAGAACAAGGGATATGAAAGGCTTGAAACCCGCCAACCCAGGAACCTGCGACTGCAAAAAAACTAAGTATAGAATAATGTGGCGGTCGGTCGGACTCATGATGTGAGGGTGTGGATGGATATGAGGATCTGTGAGTCCTCCAACCTGTGAACCTATCATTCTGGAAAATGAATAAGTATAAGAAATAGAAATGGATAATAGAAGGGAAAAAGGAAAAAGGGAATTTGAGTAAGCATAGAAGAGGGAAAAGAAATGGACAAAATAAGTTGGTAAAATAGAGAAGGGGAGGGAAATTTTAGAAGCAGGAAATTATCTTAACAATTGGCTCCAACTATGGGATGATAACCCCCTGTGGGTTTTCAAGAATCCATATCATTTCATGACTAGGTGCTTCCGCTCATTGGGATATGGAGACAAAGTAAGAGTATACAAACTAAAAAATAAAATTATGTACAATGAGAATGAGAAAGTCTTAGGAGAAGAAACCTTTCAAATGTTGCTCGTTGAAAAGAAAAATTAATCTTTTACCCTTCAAGTCTTGGAGCATATAGGAGTTAAAACCCAAGATCTTCTTGACGATGTATGGTCCGATCTAGAGTTCTTCAAACTTTGTATGCATCAAATATTTCTCCTTGTCCTTGTTCCAAAGTAACACCAACTCTCGCTTCTGGAAACTCTTTACAATTGTGCTCTGATCAAAATATATTTTGACACTCTGTTGCCTTTGAGAGGTTCAATTAATGGATTTGCTTCATTCTTCCTCCAATTTTAAAAACTGGTTGATCCTCCTTTGGATTGGTGAACTCTCTTCTGTATCTTTGGGATTAACCACAAAAGTCAATGCATTGAGATCGAGGCTAATTGGAATTTTTTCTTCTTTACCATAAACCAATGTATAAGGGGACATCCCAGTGCTATATTTTGGAGTCATTCTTATTTCCCACAATGCAATAGTCAACTTCAAATGCCAATTCCTTTGGTTCTTGTCAATGGTTTTCTTCAGTATCAGAACAATTGTTTTTTTTGTGGATTCAAAAAGGCCATTACCTTGTGGATAATAATTCGATGATTGACCCATGATAATTCCATATTCTCCACAAAACTTTGTAAACTTCGACCCGATGAAAATCAAACCATTATCCGTGATAAATTTATCTGGGACACCAAATATCAACATAATAATCTCCTCGAGCCCTTCACTTATTAATGAAAATATTTATGGGGCCTGCATTATGAGTTATTATCATTAAACCATACTAAATGCATATTGGGAATAGTGAGAAGGTGGCGGGGATGAACGAAAGCAAATAACATTTGGGACTTTGTGAACCTGTCAACTTGGGAACCCGCAAACTTGTCGTTGCAGAAGGTTTAGAATTGGATAAGTGTTGAAACGTGGTTAGTCATACTCAATATAGGAAAGATGAGATACTTAGGATCTTAGGGATTCCAGAGGTCAAAATGTAGATCATGGATCGTTCGGGTACAAAATGTAGTTCATAGAACAAGGGATATGAAAGGCTTGAAACCCGCCAACCCAGGAACCTGCGACTGCAAAAAAAACTAAGTATAGAATAATGTGGCGGTCGGTCGGACTCATGATGTGAGGGTGTGGATGGATATGAGGATCTGCGAGTCCTCCAACCTGTGAACTTGTCGTTTTGGAAAATGAATAAGTATAAGAAATAGAAAGGGATAATAGAAGGGAAAAAGGAAAAAGGGAATTTGAGTAAGCATAGAATAGGGAAAAGAAATGGACAAAATAAGTTGGTAAAATAGAAAAGGGGAGGGAAATTTCAGAAGCAAGAAATTATCTTAACAACTGGCTCCAACTTTGGGATGATAAACCACTATGGGTTGTCAAGAATCCATATCATTTCATGACTAGGTGCTTCCGCTCATTGGGATATGGAGACAAAGTAAGAATATACAAACTAAAAAATAAAATTAAGTACAATGAGAATGAGAAAGTCTCAGGAGAAGAAACCTTTCAAATGTTGCCCGTTGACAGGGAAAAATAATATTTTACCCTTCATGTCTTGGAGCATATAGGAGTTAAATCCCAAGATCTTCTTGACAATGCATGGTCTGATCTAGAGTGCTTCAAAATTTGTATGCATGGGCGGTTTCTCCTTGTCATTATTCCAAAGTAGCACCATCTCTCCCTTCTCAAAATTCTTTATAATTGTGCTCTTATCAAAATATATTTTGATGCTCTATTGTCTATGAGAGGTTTGATCCAGGGGTTTTAATCGTTCTTCTTCCAACTTCAAAAACTGATAGATTCTCCTCTAGATGGGTGAATTGTCTTCTGTATCTTTGGTATTAACCACAGAAATCAACTCATTGTGTTCGAGGCTAATCGACATTTTCACTTCTTTCCAATAAACCAATAGATATGGAGACATCTTGGTGCTATATTTCAGAGTCGTTTTTCTTTCCCATAGTGCATCTGTCAACTTTAGATGCCAATTCCTTTGATTCTTGTTAATGGTTTTATTCAATATCTGAAAAAGTGTTTTTTTTGTGGATTCAACAAGGCCATCACCTTGTGGATAATAATTCGATGATTGACCAATGATGATTCCATATTCTTCGCAAAACTCTGTAAACTTAGACCCAATGAAAATCAAACCATTTTTTGTGATACATTTATCTGGGACACCAAATATCGGCAGAATATTGCCTTTGAGGAATTTAATTAGTTCTTCAGAATCAACCTTTGTAAACTTAGACCCAATGAAAATCAAACCATTTTTTGTGATACATTTATCTGGGACACCAAATATCGGCAGAATATTGCCTTTGAGGAATTTAATTAGTTCTTCAGAATCAACCTTCTTTAATGCCACCACTTCCGACCATTTCATGAAGTAATTTGTATCCGTAAGAATGTATATATTCCCCTTGCTAGACTTCATATTAATTGTCCCGACAACATCAAGTCCCCATTAAGAGAATGGTTGTTCTACAATTATGGGCTGCAAAGGCATTGTTGATTTCTTCATTTTTCCTGAAAATTGTTGGCATGAACAACACTTCCTTATTGTGGTATACGAGTCTCTGAAAATTAATGGCCAATAGAATCCTACTCTTATTATTTTGTGGGCGGTTTCAGTAGGTGAAAAGAATCCACCACATATTCCCTCATGTAAATCTCAGTAGTATACCATCATAATTTCTTCTAAACAATATGTCAGCAATCAACACATATTGATTCACCTTCATCTTTAGTTTTCTTCACTCTTTGTGGTTCATGGTGACAGGAAATTGCCCAGACCTTAAGTAGAATATAATATCTTTGTACCATTATGAATCAGCTAATGGTTCCCTGACTGAAATTGAAACAATTCCATCGACCAAATCCTCATTCGCGATGAGATTACATAAACCTTTTCCTTTGATAGCTTTTAAAGGTTTAATCTCAATATGATATTCTTGTATTTTTTCCAACCAGTTAGCCCATTTTCCTTCTCTCAATTGTTGATTCAGAAGCATCTTCACTGGTTATGAGGGAACATAAACAATAATATGGGAGTTCAATATGTATGTGCGAAAGTGTGCTACTTATTTTACAAGAGCCAAGGCCTGCTTCTCCAGTTATGAATATCTCAACTCATATTCATGTAGGGTTTTTCTCATGAAACTTATTGGGAATTCTTCTCCTTTGATATTCTTTTGAGTAAGAGTGGATGAAACATCTGTCTCTGTAGAAAATGAATAGATGATGAAATATTTTTGAAATTTTGGAGTAATGAGGAAAGCAGCAGTGTTGAATTCTCCTTTGATATTATTGAATGCCTCTTGAGTATCTGTTGTCCATTCAAACCTCTACTCCTTTTCCAACAACAAATTTATCGGCTTCACAATACTTACATAGTCAGGAAAAAATCTTTGCACAAAATTTATCTTGCTGAAAAATGATTGGACTCCCTTCTTAGATGTTGGGGGGTTGAGCTTTTTTATTTATTTAATTCTTTCCAGATCTATGTAAATCCATTCCTTGCATACAATATGTCCCAACATTTTTCCTTGAGTCACAACAAATAAGAATTTCTTTGGATTCAAAGAGACACCATATAATCTACATCTTTCAAAAAACTTTCTCAAATGATGGATATGATCATCCCTTTTCTTTGAACGCACCATCAAGTCATCTTGATAGTATGTCATAAACTTTCCTATCAACCCACTGAATGCATGATCCATGGCCCTCTGGAATCTGGCTCCAGTTTTCTTCAAACCAAAGGGCATTCTAGCATATGCGTATGTCTTGCAAGGTGTGATAAATGTTGTCTTTTCCCTATCTTCCTCAACCACCAAGACCTGGTTATATCCAGAAAAACCATACAACATGGACATGAAAACCGATCCAATAACTTGTTGGAGAAGGAACTCCATATTAGGAAAAGGAAAGTTATCATTTTTGCTTGCTTTGTTAAGGTCTCTGAAGTCAACACATATCCATATTTCCCCAGTATTTTTTCTTACAATCACAGTATTTGAAATCCATTCTGAGTGTCTAATGTGATAAATTATTCTTTCCTTCTTCAACTTCTCCAATTTGATATTTACCAGAGGTTTAAGCTTGGGATTCATCATCCTTATTTTTTTCTTCACTAGATTTGCTCCTTCCCTCAAGGGAATGATATGTTGGAATATAGTCTTATCGTAAGATTTTAAATCATCATAGGTCCAAGCAAACACATTGATGTATTCTTTAAACAAGGAAACATATTGATCAACTTCCTGAGTGGTGCAATCAACTCCCAAGTTGACATATTTCGAGGAACTGTGAGTTCCAATATTGACTTTTCTTATTTCTTGCACTTTTCAAACTAAAACTTCTTTAAGGATATTCTTAGCATGATCATATTTCGTAAAAAGAGATTCAGATTCTAACGATCTTTGGGGACAACAGATGAGTGATCATATTCATCATCATCATCAATTAACAAAAAACATTCCAGCTATTCATTGTTCTCAAATACTTGCAAGTGCTCAATGTTATCGGGCACGAAAGGTTGGAAAGCTCTTTCTACTTGGAAAGATGTTTTTCTTTGGGTATCATCTAGGTTTGAAAATGAAGCTGCCAAGGATAGTGAATCTTCCTTGTGGTTCTTATCCCTTGGAATAAAATAAATATTGAAGGAGCTAAAAGATTCCATCAATTCGTTAACTCTTTTCAAATACAACTTAATCCTTTAATTTTTTATTTTATACCTCTGGGTCACCTGATTGATAACCAACTCTGAGTCGCCAGTTATAATTAGTTGTTCTATTTTCATTTCCTATGCAAGGATCATCCCCTTAATCAAATATTAATACTTTGCCTCATTATTAGTGCATGAAAACTCTAGTCTAATAGAGTGTGGATGCATAATCATACTTGGGCTCATAAGAAAAATTCCAACTCCATTTCCAGAGCTTGAACATGCTCCATCAAATGACATCCTCCAATACCCTTCAAACGAATATTCTTGATTCGTCGTGTCTTGCAATTGCTCCAGACTTTCATTATTATCTATGTCTAGGATAGCATAGTTTCCAATCCCATCATCTATATAATCCTCCATCAATTCATTGTCCTTCTTTTTGGAAGAGAAGGGTTTTCTAGGTTCACGGGGAACTTTAATCATTGCTCCTTCTTTTCCTGATAGCATCATACAACTTCCATCATTCATTATATATCCTTTGATCATAGATGTCCAATCTCTTCCCAGCACAAATCCATATGTCAGAGGAAGGTATACCACAATGATATTGAAAGATGTAATGATATGGGGGGTTGTTGTAATCCAAGATAAAATTCCTTGATTCTCCATAAGATGGCACCTTTCTAGAATCAATTGCATATATAATTTCACCAGTTTCATAATACTTGGTGCACCATCAAGTCATCTTGATAGTATGTCATAAACTTTCCTATCAACCCACTGAATGCATGATCCATGGCCCTCTGGAATCTGGCTCCAGTTTTCTTCAAACCAAAGGGCATTCTAGCATATGCATATGTCTCGCAAGGTGTGATAAATGTTGTCTTTTCCCTATCTTCCTCAACCACCAAGACCTAGTTATATCCATAAAAACCATACAACATGGACATGAAAACCGATCCAATAACTTGTTGGAGAAGGAACTCCATATTAGGAAAAGGAAAGTTATCATTTATGCCTGCTTTGTTAAGGTCTCTGAAGTCAAAACACATCCATATTTCCCCAGTATTTTTTCTTACAATCATAGTATTTGAAATCCATTCTGAGTGTCTAATGCGATAAATTATTCTTTCCTTCTTCAATTTCTCCAATTTGATATTTACCAGAGGTTTAAGCTTGGGATTCATCGTCCTTATTGTTTTTCTTCACTGGATTTGCTCCTTCCCTCAAGGGAATGATATGTTGGAATATAGTCTTATCATAAAATTTTAAATCATCATAGGTCCAAGCAAACACATTGATGTATTCTTTAAACAAGGCAACATATTGATCAACTTCCTAAGTGGTGCAATCAACTCCCAAGTTGACATATTTTGGGGAACTGTCAGTTCCAATATTGACTTTTCTTGTTTCTTGCACTTTTCAAACTAAAACTTCTTCAAGGATATTCTTAGCATGATCATATTTCATAAAAAGAGATTCATATTCTAACGATCTTTGGGGACAACAGATGAGTGATCATCTTCATCATCATCATCAATTAACAAAAAACATTCCAGCTTTTCATTGTTCTCAAATACTTGCAAGTGCTCAATGTTATCAGGCACGAAAGGTTGGAAAGCTCTTTCTACTTGGAAAGATGTTTTTCTTTGGGTATCATCTAGGTTTGAAAATGAAGCTGCCAAGGATAGTGAATCTGCCTTGTGGTTCTTATCCCTTGGAATAAAATAAATATTGAAGGAACTAAAAGATTCCATCAATTCGTTAACTCTTTTCAAATACAACTTAAGCCTTTAATTTTTTATTTTATACCGCTGGGTCACCTGATTGATGACCAACTCTGAGTCACCAGTTATAATTAGTTGTTCTATTTTCATTTCCTATGCAAGGATCATCCCCTTAATCAAAGATTCATACT
Source organism: Picea abies (assembly GCA_900067695.1). Classification (NCBI taxonomy): domain Eukaryota; kingdom Viridiplantae; phylum Streptophyta; class Pinopsida; order Pinales; family Pinaceae; genus Picea; species Picea abies. Next base: position 1,893 of record CBVK0100413232.1, on the reverse strand, counting down.
TTGCCTCATTATTAGTGCATGAAAACTCTAGTCTAATAGAGTGTGGATGCATAATCTTACTTGGGCTCATAAGAAAAATTCCAACTCCATTTCCAGAGCTTGGACATGCTCCATCAAATGACATCCTCCAATACCCTTCAAACGAATATTCTTGATTCGTCGTGTCTTGCAATTGCTCTAGACTTTCATTATTATCTATGTCTAGGATAGCATAGTTTCCAATCCCAGCATCTATATAATCCTCCATCAATTCATTGTCCTTCTTTTTGGAAGAGAAGGGTTTTCTAGGTTCACGGGGAACTTTAATCATTGCTCCTTCTTTTCCTGATAGCATCATACAACTTCCATCGTTCATTATATATCCTTCGATCATAGATGTCCCATCATACAACTTCCATCGTTCATTATATATCCTTCGATCATAGATGTCCAGTCTCTTCCCAACACAACTCCATATGTCGGAGGAATGTATACCACAATGATATTGAAAGATGTAATGATATGAGGGGTTGTTGTAATCCAAGCATAAAATTCCTTGATTCTCCATAAGATGGCACTTTTATAGAATCAATTGCACATATACTTTCACTGGTTTCATAATACTTGGTGAAACTCATGCCCAATGCCTCCATGACCTCCAGTGGCATGATATTGTTCGTTGCGCCATTGTCAACTAAACAATTATGTAGTGCAACATCATGATTTTCAATAGAAATGTAAAAGGGAGGAATTTTACCTCTCAATTCGGCAATTGACTGACTAGGGGTTTGTTTTGGACTGGTAACAACAACTTTTTCTCTTTCATATGGATCATCCAACAATATCGAAATTTTCTCTCTTTGTTGGGGAATCTTCACAACTTCCGTAAAGGGCATGCAACATCATGATTTTCAATAGAAATGTAAAAGGGAGGAATTTTACCTCTCAGTTTGGCAATTCACTGACTAAGGGTTTGTTTTGGACTGGTAACAACAACTTTTTCTCTTTCATATGGATCATCCAACAATATCGAAATTTTCTCTCTTTGTTGGGGAATCTTCACAACTTCCGTAAAGGGCAGGGTTATCCTTAATTTACTCAAATTCTCTACAACATTATATGTCATTTGAGTGGAGTTTGACATCATGTGTTTCCTTTTACTTCCAACACCATCCATCACTTTCTCATTTTCTCTTTTCTCATTTATATTTTTTCCTTTTCTTTTTATTTTTGGTTCTCTTTATCAGAGTCACCTTTATTTTTTGGTTTATTTACAAACCCTCTTATCTGGGAAAATTTTTATTGTGAGTTGGGATTGTTGTTTCACTCTTAAAATATATACATGGGCATATTACATACGTCCATATGCACATTTTTAGAGATCTCATCAGGTAAGTAATAATTCTCTTGCTCAATTAATTTTTCATCGTAGACATCATCCAGAACAACCACATTTGTAGTAGGTTTCCTGGGAACCCTTGGTCTTTGTGGATTATCCATGTTTTCAACCCTCACTTTGTTTTCTTGGGGAGGGTTTGTCCTTTTATATGTGATTGGAATTCTTGGATTTGGCATGTAATTATCTCCCCTACTTAGTCTGTTTATCTTGTTCTCCATTTGTTTGATGGTTCTATTCATCTATTAAATTTTGATTCTTTGCTTAGTTTCATGTGCTGCCACAGGATCAACCTTTACATTAGGTATGGTTCCCTCGAAAAATAATCCTCCCATAGTATGGTTTTGATCTGGGCGAGGCTTGAATTATTCGTTCTTTCTTGAAATGGAAGCTCCTTGATTATCAATATTTAGTCCTCCCAGCTACCTTTGTACTTTTCCAAGTATAATGTCGGGGTCGACACCCATTTCAATCATAATTTATTCCATCTCAGTGGCTTTAGTCATTGCCTCCTCCAA